>RSEH01000146.1:0-121084 GCA_006503475.1 Stentor roeselii
TTCCTCAGCTATTTTTTCATAAACTCCAGCTGAATCTTCAAGTAACTCAAGCTAAGCCTTCATGAGTCATTTGATTTGCAGCTTCTTATTTATTCTGCTAAAATCTGGTCTTTTTTCATAAAATCTCTGGGAAAGAAACCTTTTTGAGTATCATTCACCTGTTTCAGTAAATTTTCACGTCTTTCTCAATTTCAGCGATTTTCTCCTCGACTTCATCGGCCTTTTGTTTTCATTGATACTCTTTTGCTGAATGAATCCAATTTGAGGTTCAAGTCGTTTAAAGTTTTCTTAAAGACTTTGGTTTACTTGAGATTTTTGACTTACTCTTGAATTTCTTCTATTTTTTATGTTGAGAGACTTATGATACAAAACCCGATTTTTTAAGATTTGTTTTTGATGAGTCTTTCATTCACCTGCAAATAATCGGGCTAGATGAGAGTTAAACTTTTTCGTCGGATTTTCAATGATTTTCTCAGAAGATTTTCTCTTGTTTTACCCGGTTACAGGTGTTCAGCGGTCATTTGGTTGAGATGAAGCTGAAGAGTGATCAGGGAGTAGTTCACTCTAAGATATAAAATAAAGCTTTGGTGACTTCGTCTTCAGTTCATTATCGCTGAGTTGAAGACATTTCAATCCTCATTGTTTTTCAGGGCATTGGTCAGAGCGAATTTTCTATTTCAATCGATTTCATCACTCATCAGGTCAAGTTTTTCAAGAGTTAAATTCACCATTAAAGCCTTATCAATTCCAGCAGCTCTAGAATCACGACATTGCCTTTAAAATCATCTGCCGTAAGTTTTTTTTTTTCGAAACCACTGCAAAGTTATGGAAAAGTGTCAGCTTTAAGTATCATCTTGATAAGTTTAGGTTTTTAGTCTTCGGTTTAATCGTAATAAACTCTTCAGGACTTTGAGGTAGCCGGAAGGTTTTTGACTTTGAGTTTTCGATGCTCAAGGTAGTTTTGTTTTATCATTGTTTCGAAAGTCTTATATGCTGATGCTTGTGTAAGGTGGTTGTAATAGGTTTAGTTCTGTTAGGTCTCTGTAGATGTAGATACCGGGGAGGAAATAGGAAAGTTTTCGAAGGGTACTTATTCGATCTGGTTAAGACAAGTCTAGTTCTGAGATTTTTTTGGTTACTAATGCCTGGCAGAACTCTCTCATTACGATGCCTTTTATGATATTGTTGCTTAGGCTGTTTGATGAGGGATGGAGCTACCTTACCCTTTTTACTTGATGAGAACTTGAAGAAGATTTCGAATTTTTAGGATCTTTCTGAATATAAGGTTTTTCTGGAATTTTTTTATCTTCTGGAGCCTTTTTCTTATCATCTACTTTGATAGGTGGAGTTACTTTTTGTTCTGGTGATTTTTTTGATCGACTTTAATTTCAGGTTTCTTTACAGGGACTAGTGAAAACCAAATTACTTTCTTAGCTATTTTCATATATTTCTGGAAGAATCTTATAACTTGGATCTTCTATCTATAGATCTAGTATATTTACGTAATCGAATGACTCCTAATTAATATAACTTAAAGTCTATGTATCATAGAGGGTTTTATTAATGATGCAGCAGGAGTTATTAATATGTTGGCTTTCATGCATATCTCTTGAAAGTTTTCAGGTATATCTGAAGAAAATCACTTGATGAAATATTGTATTATAAAGCCATTATTCATAAAGGTTCTTTCAACAAATTTATGTGATTTCTTAGAATTTGAGCATAAACAATTTCCAGCATTTCTGCATAACATAATATATAAAAATAGCCTTTATTTTAGTATAATAATCAATATTATGCATATTTACCATAGTCACTTTGAATAGATTTATTGAGAAGTGAAAAATATATGTTTATATCTAAGAATTTATTTAAGTGATTTTCTTGAATTCGAAAGTTGCTAGTAAAATATTTCAAGAAATAAGACTTTTCTATAATAGTAGAGATAATATCAAATAACTTACTATTTTAATTGATGAAAGGATGAATTATATTATAATAGTGTAAAAATGAGTTATTAATCTTTAAATAACCAATTATTAATCTAAGAAAGAAAGAAATAATAATTATTTAATATATTCCTGATATCCTAATCAATACCAATTCTTTAATAGCCATTCCATTATTCATTTTCTATAATTTGTATGCTAAGTCTGCAACCTTAATGATTCAGAAAACTAGGTCTTTAACAAATCAAAAAAACTCTACAAAGATAAAAAACAAGAAGGCAGAGTCAAAAAAACATGAAATAATCAGAATTTAAACCTTGAGTTGCTTCTGCAGAGCCTGTAGAAAGTTAAAAGGACTTTAATTGAAAAAGCTGTCGAGGTCTATGAAAGAATTATTTACTTTCTTCAGTATTGTATTTCTGAGATGCTGGTATTAGAAAACTTTTAAGGTACAGTTCGATTAATCAAGATACATGTTTCGATTGAAAGGCCAAATTTTATCATTTCTTGTAAGAGTAAGCTAAAGATAGATATAAAAGTTGAGTATAGTCAGAGTAGCACAATTAAGAGATATTTTCCATCATGAGACTAAGAACATTGATATACTAAATTAATAAAAATTTTGATAATCAAGATGATATTCTAATTACTTATCTTATTCCATAGCTTTGCTATTCATGATTTTGGAAATCAAATATTGACTTTCCTTCTTACCAGTATGGTTAATCATTTTTAATAGCTGCGACTTTCTCTTATTAATAAGATCTCTTGGTGATCCTTCTTCAATACATCTTCCAGCTTGCATGACAACAATCCAATCACTATCAATAACAGTTCTAAGACGATGAGCTATAACGATAAGTGTTGATCCCTTGAACTTCTCATTAAGTTGATTTTGAATGAAAATATCAGTTTCATTATCAACATTTGCAGTAGCTTCATCAATCATAACAATTTTGCTATTTTTTAAAATAGCTCTTGCAAGACAAACAAGTTGTTTTTTACCTGCTGAAAGTTCATGTGAATCAAAATTATCGTCAAGTCCTTGATTGAGAAACTCTTCAAGTCTTGCTTGTTTCAGAACTCTTTTTATTTCCTTATCCGAATGTTCATGAAAAGGGTCTAGATTATTTCTCAGACTTGCATTGAACAAAGTAGCTGCTTGCGGAATTACTGACATCTGCTTCCTGAGATCATGAAGACCTGCTTCTAGGTAGTCTTGGCCATCGATAAAAATAGTCCCTGATTCAGGATTAGTTAATCGAAACAATATTTGCAAAATTGAGGATTTTCCTGCACCAGTTCTGCCGATTACACCTGTTTTCATCCCAGCTTCAATTGTAAAATTCAGATTTTTCAGAGCATAATCGTAGTTTTTTCGATATTTCATCGACAAGTTCCTGACCTCGATCTTTCCATCAGTAATTTTGAAGTTGTTGTGATTTTCAAAGTCTCCCTCAGTTTTCAAATCTTGATATTCGGCCAGTCTTTGAACGCACGTCATATAATTGTCTGTTTCTAAAAATAGTTTGAATAAAAACCCAGTGAATCCACCAATCGAGCTGGTCAAAGAGATGCTGATCCCAGCTTCCCCAGCTGGTATGGAGTCCTTTAAAGATACAATAATAATCATGTTTAAAATTCCGATAAAACTTGGCCCGAGATCTAAATATAACTGAAGAGTTCTGTTGAGTAAATTTAGAGCGCAATATGACTTGTAATTGTTTTTAATCGCTTTTTTTAGATCATTTTTAAGATTTTTCTGTAAGTCTTGAGAACGAATAGTGACTAGTCCATCAATTGAAGCGTTAACTAAAGATAAAATTGGACTTTTCGTGTTTTGTTCTAGTCTCTTTAGCTTTTTAATGGTTGTGCTGAAATATTTAGCCATTAGTATCACATAAATAAGTGCTATCAAAAAAACTATTGAGATGTATGGCAAGATTATAATTGCAATCACATAGTTTCCTAGAAGTGAGCATATGATAAAAATCGTGTTGACTTTAGTGTTCAAAAGTGCTGAATCTGCTTGAGATATATCTTTTGAAAGACGGTTTAGCATTCGACCTGTTGGATTTTGATCAAAATATAAACATCTTGTGTACGAAAGACCTTTCAATGCAAAATCATGCATTAATTTGCATGAGTCTAGCAAAGGAATGTAAAGTGAAACGGCTTTAAAGTAAATCGCAAGGTAATAAATCCCTGAAATAGCTCCCATTATGTAAATAAAGCTCGCGGAATCTTGGTTTGAGCTTTTAGACCACAATGAAATCCAATAAAAAATCGCAAGATAAGGAATCTGGCCAATAAACTGAAATATTAGAGTTAAGAGAATAAAGAAGTAATTCTTATATCCGAGAAGCCAAAACCTTTTATAGATGCTTAAAGGAACATGACCTTCCTTGAGCTCCTCATCCACAATTGAAATTTTATCTTGAATATTTTTGTTTTTTGATTTATTTTCATCGTGAAATTCGTCTTCTATGCTGGCTTTTTCTTTGTTTTTTACTTTTCCTATGTTTCCATATAAATGAGAATTAATCAGCTCGTCGTAAGTCCCGAAAAAGACCTGAAATCCTTCTTTCAGCAATAAAATTTTATCGGCTTGAGAAATAAACTGATCTTGATGAGTTGCAAGGATCACTGTTTTTTCTTTCAATAGTCCTTTGATGCAGCTGTGGAATAAATGAAAGCAAACTTCAGGATCAACTGCACTGAGAGGGTCGTCTAAGAGAATGATATCTTTATTAGCATAAATGGCTCTTGCAAGTGAAACTCTGGCCTTTTGGCCTCCACTCAAAGTAACTCCTTGGTCTCCTATCATTGTTTCATCTCCATATTCACTAAACAACTCGAAGTCCTTATCAAGGCAGCAGCATCTAGTGACTTGATCATAAAACTCATCATCTTTTTCATTTCCCATCAAAATATTTTGCTTAATTGTCCCTGAAATTACCCAAGGCTCCTGAGATGCAAAGGAAAAAGAACCATTCTTTAAAAAACTTCCTGATGTTTTGTGAATTTCTTGCATTAAACTCATCAGAAGTGAAGATTTACCTGCTTTCACTTCACCTAAAACTATCATTAATTCACCAGGTTTTAATGAAAAATTCAAATTTGAAAGACAAAAATTGGCCTTAGTTGTTTCTTCTTTTTTTATTATTTCATCCTCGTTCCATTGGAAAGAGCATGATTTTAGTAAAATGGAAGAGTTGTCTTTTGGAACTTTGGAATTTTCTGTTAATTTTTCATTTTCGATCAAATGTTTTGTAACTCTTTCCATCATTTCTCTTAATTGAAATATACCGGCTATGCCCAAACTTCCAAATTCAATAATTGTAAATGACATTATAACTAAAATCGTTATCGAGCTGAATGCTGATGAAGGATCAATAGTATTTCCAAGGGTAACATAGATACTAAAAGTCACAAAAACGGCCAAGCCTATCACGCCAGTATTCAAACATTTAATGAGGCAGTTTATGCTAAAAGACTTTTTGGCTTGATTTATCTCTTCACCTCTTTTTGCAAAAATTCTGTTAAGATAAGGATTTTCCCACCCATAAAGCTTGATCACTCTTATCCCTTGAATCAAGTTGATAATAAACCCCATTCTTGAATTTTCGAACTTATACTGAAAAGATCTAAATTTAACAACGATTTTTCCCAAGTAAAAGTTAATCGGCAGATGAAGAACTACGATGGCAAGTCCAATAATTCCGGAAATTCCCAAATTGAACCACAAAAGAACTCCAGTTCCGATAACAAAAGCAGGTATGCTGAAGACAAGAGGAATATGAAGAGCCAGGTCGATTCTTTCCAGATCCGCAGCGACGAGGTTGGTGATTTTTCCTCGATTGTCTCCTTGAATCGAGTTTATTGAGGAGTTTAACAATTTTTCATAGATCAATTCGGTAAGAATGCTTCTCATTCGACCTATTATAAGAAGAGATCTATTTTAAGTGAAATTCATTAAAAGTAGGTAGGTTAAGTGGAGGAATGAGTAAATTACGATGTAATGGGCTACTTGATCACCTTCCCCATTGACATATCTGATTATTCGCCCAATCATGAAAGAATTGACTGTTAAGATATTAACACAAATTGAAAATGGAAGCACTGCTTTGATGATTTGATACTTCATCACTATCCAGAGAGCAAAGCAAATATTAGGCTTTTCTTTTTTTTTCATACTTTGCCAGATTTTCCTTACTTTTTTAAGATCTGATGTGTAGTCCAGTCGATCAGGTAATTTGAACATGTTGGATGATGTCAACTTGTGAGATCTGAAGAAATTGTTCAAAGGAAACATCCAAGTAAAAAATAAATCATTGAAAATATTTCCTTCGTCTAAAGGAAAAGGGGCCTTTTCTTCAGACATTTATACTTGAAAATATAGACATTAAGAATTTTTTTTAATTTATCTAAAGTAAAATTTCAAGAGATGTTTTGTATTTTAATATTCTTATGTATTAATTTTATTGAATTCTTAAAAAAGAATAACAAAACTATTTGTGTTACCTTATTAAAATTTATGAATTTATAACTCAACTTAATTTGATTGTATTAATAAGTAGACAAAAATCATCTGAAGATTTTATTGAGAGGTTGGATGTCCGAAAAGATATCAAGAATAAATTAGATGATTTAATTTTTTTAGAATGAATGCATAGTTTAGTATTTAAAGCTTAATTATAAAAAATCAATAAATGAATTACATGTTTCCAAGTATTTTAAAACTTGTAATATCCTAATCAAAAATATAAGAGGTGAAATGAATGATGAAAATGAACTGATTTTTATATAATTATTTAAAGATTCAACTCGAAACTGGTTGAAATTTTAGATAAGATAAATTTATTTAAAGAATATAATTCCTAACCTTTCCATTAGAATAATCATAAGGTTTCTCAATTTTTATATGATAAAGATCAAATAAGATTACATAAAATCAAATAGGATTAAAAATCCAAATATTACTATTTAATCATTCTTATTATTTATTTTCCTTCAAGAAAAGTAATATTGCTTATACTTTGCATACTCATATCAAACTGAATAGAAGACAATTCTTCCCTAGACTCTTCAAGTTCATCTTCAAAAAGTTCCTTAAAATTAAACCTTGTGCCCCTGATTTTGCTCAGTTTAATTTCCATGGCAGGGTCCATACTAGGAGGAGCTCGATTTTTACTAATCGAATACTTATCATCAATTCTGCTCTTACTTATAGACATACCATCAGCCTTGAGTTTTTCTTCCAAATAAACAATAATATCCTTATCCTCCAAAACCAGAAGAGTTTCTTCTACTTCATAAGTATAATCAACACAAACTGTTTCAATCAAATACCTGAAACAATCAATAAACTTCTTCTGTTTCTTCTTCTTTGACCAGACAGCCAGGACCTGAATAGCGTTTTCCTTTCTTTTATTAAAAATGTGGAAGTCAGCCTTGCAGACCTCAAACAAATACTGCATCATTTCCAGCATTCCCGTTTTACAAGACACCAAAGCGCAGTTATCACCTGTCAGTTCATCCTGATTATGTATATCAAACTCAGCTGGAATACTTTTATCTTGAAAGAATTCATAAATATACTGAACCACGCTGAGTCTTCCCTTTTCACAAGCACGATGCAGAGGTGAGACCATATTAAGCGTGCCTTGTAACTTGCTTTTTTCAGTAAAGTCAATTTTAGTGTGTTTTCCTCGAGTGAAAGACAAAGAAATCGAGTCAGTGTCTGAGTTGTTGAGCTCGTCACTTTTGTTCAGGTAAAAAGGCAGGTAAAACTCGAGAAGGACTTTGTGGCCCAGTTCACAGACGATGTCGATCGGACGCTTGCCGAGATTCACGTAAAGCTTCGACATTGCTGATAACTTCGCACGGCCTAGTTCTAGAATCACAGAGAAAGCTTCAGTGTATCCGAGGAATAAAGCGTAACCCAACGCGTTCATGTCGTGACTGTAAATTTTCACTATTGGGTTGTTTATGTTCAGGATTGGCTCTTTGTTTACTGATGACATTGTGTACTTTATGATTATTTCTCGGATTTTTTCTAGGGAGTTGTGCTCGATTGCTTCTGTCAGCTTTGAACCGATGTACTTCTCAAAACTTGAACCTCGCTTCAAGGTGCAGCAGTTTCCCATATTTATAAGATATATGATAACAACTAGAAACGTTTTTAGGTGTTTTTAGTGTTTCAACTAAAAATTGGGATTTGGGATTAAAATAAAATGTGGAACTTTATGAATGCCATTATAATAGTTTTTAGTTTAAATAATGGTTTAATTTCATTCGTTTCTGAATGGTTTGGTTTATTTTTTGGTGATTTCAGTCACAGTCAGTATTATTTTAGGGAATTTTAAATAATATCAACAAAAATTCCAATATGGTTACTTGAAAGTATTTAATCTATTGATATCAAAAATTTCAATATCTGCCAAATAAATATAAAGGTGCTTAGTAAGAATATTTAAGATTTCAACAAAATTAACTATTATTTTATAATGAGTACTTTTTCTTGACTGAAACATTCAAAACCATGGAATCTTAGAAATTTAAAATTACTAAATTTTTGTTCAGAATTTATACGATAATCAAATTAAAAATACCTAAATAATTAGCAATTTGATATCTTATCACAATTTCAAAAAACCTAATTACCAAAAGACACTTCTAAGATTTTTTCAGTGATTGAAGGATTTTTCATCATTCTTCCAGCATCAATCTTTGCCCTCCCGATTTCTTTGAAATTAACTCTTTTATCAAAAAGTTGCCTGTTTCCCGTAATAGAGCTTGAATGTGTAAGATTTCTTGGTGTAAAAACAATTTCCTTTTGTATCTTCGGCAAAACAATATCAGGTCTTGCAGAATTTTTCTTAAAATCTTTTGTCGAGAAATCCGGAATTTTGAGCACTGTGGGATTGATTGATTCCCGAGTACTGCATTTTTTTCCATGCCTAACAACAACTGGCTTCAATTTTTCATGATGTGTGATTCGAAGTTCATCAAAAGGGTCTGAATGGGTTGTGTCCTGTGTTCTGGACTCAGTCAAGATCCTCAGAGATCTGGGACTAAAGCAAAGCATGACTGATTTTGGGGTGGTCGGACTGCAAAACTTCTTTCTGATTCGAGAGCATTTTGAATTATCCATTTATATTCACCCTGGCGATAAAGTGTTTATCACCAGAGGTCTTTTTAAACATTTAATAAAAATATAAAGCTTTGATTAGTGAGTTTTTCCAGAAATAGGCTTTTTTCGAAGTTTTTGAGTGAATCTCGGATTCTAAAGAGCCATTTTAATTATTTCTGAAGACAGCTTAATAAATGTCAAAATCAGAAATCAAAGAGTATAAAGAAAAATTTCCCTTTGAAGAAAGATCAAGTAAATCAGCCTCAATGCTGAATGAAATTGAAAAAAAATTTCCAGTAATTTTACTGAAATCCAAGTCAAGTAAATACTTTTTACCTGCTCATCGGTAAGACTTACCTAGATTCATCATAGACGGAAACATGACAGTAGGCGGGTTTATTTGCGCTGTTCGGAAGTACTTATGGCTTAAACCTACTGAAGGCCTTTATCTTTACCTGGACGACAACCTTCCGATGTTGAACTCAAAAATATCAGACCTTTATCAAACTTCCCGAGATGAAGACGGTTTTTTGTACATGATTTACACTCACCAGGAAGACAAAGGCAGCGACTGATAGATTATAACATACATAAATTAGTCAACCTCTAGTTCATCGTAGATCTCTTCTAACTTCTCACAGTTTTCCACATAATTCACTAGTTTTCGCTCTTCCTCCTGCCCTTTAGGCCCGAAAAACTTATCAAAAACGTTTTTTCTTTTATTTTTGTTGAGAAAGTAAATCGTGTCTCGTAAGTCGCGCTGGTTCAAGTCGTAGTGCCCGAGGACTTTATCAAGATATCTGTCGATGTTGTCGAAACCTGGGTTGGGTAGTTGCAGGGGCTTTTTGCAAATGCTGAGTTTTGACTGGCGATCTTGAGACTTGTGAGGCGAAACTGTGAAGTTTTTTTTCATTCTTGGTAACTTGATGTCTCCGTCGTAGGTCTGACGAAGTCTTGAAAAACGTTCGTTAGACTGAAAGACGTTCTTTAACGTGATCTTCGCAATGGGACTCAGGTTTGATCTTCGAAATGAAGGAGTGATCATTTGAGTGCAAGGGAATTTTATTAGATTAATGACGATAACTGAGTCATTACTTAACACCTTATAACTATTTCCTGGTGGACTTCGGAACATAGGTTGAGTATCCATCAATACTGGAGTTTTGCAGGGTGCTAAGCAATCTCTGAGCATTGTGAAAAGCGTAGTCAATTGAAATCATGTCCTTTCTCGAGATTTTCGCTCCAGTTTTAAAATCATTTCTGACTTTATCCAACAGAATCTGAGTCTTTTCAGGAGGTTTCTTATAAAGTATCTTTAAAATCTGTCGGTACATGAGTTTCACCTCGGTTTGAAAGGAAATTTTCATTTATTATTTACTATAAATATTGCTAGGGAACTTCGTCGTCTGCGGCCTGAACGTGCAGCCTTCAAGTTCCAACAACTTCAATTTTTCTCTTTCAATCTCGAGTTTTGCCTTGCAGGTGTTTTTTTGTTCTACTTGTTTATGATAAATCCTGTTGAAATCGCAGGTGCTTACCGATTTCTTCATTGAAACTTCAGACTCTTCTATCTTTTTCTTCGGTTTCGTCAAAAATACATCTCTTTCGGCTTGGCTGAGGTATTTGAACAAGTTTTCCATGCTGTCCACGAATTCCTCGAAGTTTAAAGGCTGGTCGAGTTCTTCCAGTTCTTTTAAGAGAGGAGTTATTATCTTCAGGATGCCTGGATCGATGTCGTGGACGTTGATGTTTTTGTAGGTGATCAAACCGCTTGCGTCGGGGTTCAGCTGGTTGAATACTTCGGAAAATCTGTCGATTTTAACTTTTAGGATTATTTTGTCGCTCCGGGCTTTTGACTCCAGGTGGACTGGCGCGTATGGGTAACTCACTGGGTTGTCCATTGCTCTTGGAGTCTGTTTGTAAAGACTGTCCCAAATATTTTCTATTGTTCTGTCATATCTGTAGTTCCTTCCAATCATAGGCTTGAAGAACTCCTGCCCAGTTTCAGGATCTCTAGTGACTTCATACTTCGCCCTAAGTTCCTCAATATACTTCTGATACCCAGCCTTAGAATTGGAAAGCCTTTCAACAACTTCTTGTAGATCAGTAGTTTCCCCTTTCCTTCCAGTATTCGGTCTAAAAGGAAACTCAGTTTTTTTCGCATGTTGATACATTTCATCAATTCTCTGCTTTTTAACTTTAGCCTCATCATAAAGTTCCTGAATGCGATTATTGCTAGTGGCAGCGATTTTCGCACTTTTTTCATTGATCTTCGGTGCAAAGGTATATTCAGGTTCCTTATAAGTCTGAGAATGCGCCCGAAAGTCATGATTCGACCTAGTCTGTGCATACTTCGCGAGTTTCCGCGACTTATCATTAAGAACCGGCTGAAAGCTTGTTTTTTCAGCGACTTCTTTTTCCAGTTGCATTTTGAGCAGTTGTTTATTGGCTTCGACCTGCTCTTTATGCCTGAGTCCTTTCGCGTAGAGTTTTTCTCCGTAGTTTTTGCAGTCAGTCATTGACTGGTCAGCCTTGGATGAAAAGGAAGACGAGAGCAGCAGCTGTTCTTTGTTTATATCTTTTAACAGGTCACAGATGTTCTTGCTTAGGGCCAGTTCCAGCTTTTGGTTTAGGTTGTGCCTTTGTGCGAACTCACGCGCTACCAGACTGGGCTCGTCACTGTCGTAGACAATGATGCGGTCTTGCCTGCCTCCTCCGATGTCCACAGTGATGTTTAGAACTTCGTAGCCTCTGCGACTGGCCATTTTTATAATTTAAATATTCCTGAGTGTATTAGAAATTTACATGATCCTCTACTTCGAATGAATTTTCTCCTGGGTATTCAAAGTCAGAATAGTCTAGTTCGACTATTTTTCCTTCTTTTTTCAGTTTTGAGTAGTTTCTCCACTTTTTTAGCAGGGACTTTAAAATGACTGAGTTGATGAAATATTCTTGGTTGCTTTCTGTGATTTTCTTTCTTTTGAAAAACTTTTCTCTTATCATCTTCAATTTCATTTTGGTTGAATGCTCTTCTTTTCGCAGGTACTTCAACATGTTACTATTTTTCGACTTTTTTATCACCACGTATTTTTTCTTCAGCACTGCGTAGAGCACGTCGTTGAAAAAGTAAAACGATTCGTTGTCGATCGGGATGCTCAAAGACCCCAAGAACTTCACCATGTCTGGAGAGAAGCTCTCGTTGAAAATTGCCAGGTCCTTGCACATGTCACGAACCATTTCAACCATTTGAGTCTTGTGAACCCGGAAGGAGTTTTTTTGCTCTGAAAACCTCCGCCAGTGCTTTTTGAAGACTTTGAAGTCTTTCGAGAAAATGTTGAGCGCGTTTTCTGGGTTGTGAGAAAATTCTTCGTAGTGCTGAATGATGATTGAAACGAAAAGCTCCATAACGACGAAATCCACAACAATTACAAATGAAATGTAGTAAATGATGTAAATTTGAGAGCCGTAGTAATTCACACAGTCTGACATAATGGTCGGGTAGTCTTCACCTGTGCTGATTCTCCACAAGACGTTCATCGCTGAGTGAAAATTATTGAAATTGTACAAGTCTCCAATGATTTTCCCTTCTTTCACTCTAAAAAACAGAAAAACTCCTAAAATCGCGTAGATGAAAAAAATCAGGATCAGGAGGCTCAAAACATTCAAAATAGCAGGAAGTGCATAAGTGATGATTTCAAGCAGCTTATTAAGTGACTCGAGTCCTTTCACAAGTCGCAAAAGTCTAGAAATCCTTAAAAGTCTGACAACTCTGACCAACTGAGGACCTTGTCGAAGCAGTCGGTTGCTTTTACTGGACCCGGAGTAGACAATGACGAGGTCCACAATAGAAGAGGTGACAATCGTGAAGTCAAAACAATTCCAGTAATTTTTGAAGTAAAGACTTCCAAGGCCTATGATTTTGATGATGGCTTCAGTGATGAAGATGTAGGTGCAGATGGTGTTTACGGTTTCAACAGCGAACAAGTAATTCAAACTGGCTTCATTGTAAGGCATGGCCATGATGAGCATGTTGAGAATGATGATCATCATGACAACCACTTCAAAAGCCTTGCTCTTCGAAATGTAATAAAAGAACTGTCGGAACTTGTTGAGCGACTCTCCATGATGGTTGATTTCAGGCTTGGCCTTAATGACCATTTTCTGAATTTCACTCCACAAGATCTGTTCCTTGCTGAGGTAAAACAAAGCGAAGGAAGTTTCTTTATTTTTAGCCTCGTTGAACTTACTGAAAACAATGACAGTGAACAGGTTGACCATGAAGAAGTTCCCGATAACAACGAAGACGACATAGTAATACGCAATATAAGGGTTGTAGTTCTGAGAAGGACTTTCATATTCAGTCCGGGCGTCGACCCCTTCATACATCCTGTTCGGCCAGGACTCTTGCGACATGACGATAAACAAGGTGACCATCGCTTGAGGGACATCATCAAAGTTATAATCAATGCTTGACCAAGAATACCCCGAGTCCTCACAAAGCGACTTTTCAGTGACTTCTGACTGTGAGCAGAACTGCATTTTTCCTGAAAGCAGAGAAACTCCTAAAATTGCGAAAACAAGCCAGACCACAAAAATGACTATCAAAACATTGCAAATCGCTATCATCGAGTCGATCAAGGCACTCACTGCTATTTTCATTGAAAGGTTGTGGTTGATCAGTCGAAGTGGCCGAAGAGTTCTGAGAAGTCTGAAAATCTTTATCACGGGCAAGTTGATTGACTTTACCGACAGGTCAAGGATCGAGAGGATCACGACGATGAAGTCGAGTTTGTTCCAGTTGTCCTGCATGTAGCTCATCCGGTCTTTCACGAAGCCCAAAGCGACTGACTTGATGAGGAACTCGAGGAAAAAAATCGAGGTGAAGGCCAAGTCCAGGACCTCTGAAGTGCGAGTCTTGGGGGAATCAGGAGACTCTTCCATGATGTAAGTGTCCCAAACGAGTTTCGAGCTGTTCAAAATGATGACCATTAGAATGAAATTGTCAAGTTTGTGCTTTTTGCACAGCTTGATGCACGCGATTCTGAATATGTTCGACTTGGAAAAAACAAAGTAGCTTTTTTCGCATTCAATTCCTTTGAACATCAGCTCAACAGTTCCACTTCTCATGATGTCGATATCTGAATCACTGTCATGAAACCGTTCAATTGAGTCAAGTCTCATTTGCAGTAAATTATTCTTGGATCTAGTTCTATCCTGCACAGTTTCTTCTTCTTTATCTTCCTTGTAACTCTCAACACTATCTAAAAGAATCGCCAAGAACAGATTAAGCAAGATGAAATTTCCTAAAATGATCCAAAATATCAAGAAAAACGAACTCCAAATGCCCAAAGTGCTTCTAAGACTCGAAGTCAAAATATCATTCCAGTTCTCAGTGGTCAGCACCTGAAAAGTCGTCACAAACGCCCAGTGAAAGTTGTCAAAATTTCCCCTTGGAAGACCCTCTGGAAAGTTGAACTCGCCTCCAAAGATCTGCATGCCGAGCAAGGTAAAAATGAAAAGAAACAGCAAAAGCAGGAGAAATAAGTAAGCCAGGCTTGAAACCGAGTTGCCAATAAGTCTGATGATGGTTTCAAGTGACGTGAGATATCGAAACAGGCGAAAGACTTTCAGCACTCTGAAGATGCGAAAGACTCGAATGGCCCTGAAGGCAGAAATCGCTGAACTGCCGCCAGATATGATGAAAATTTCAATAAGGCTCAAAGCAACGACGACCACGTCGAAGTAGTTCATGAAGTCCCTCAAAAAAGTACTGAGGCCCACCCCGATGATGCGCAGTGTCAGCTCAGCAGCGAAGAAATAAGTGAAAAAAGTGTTGATTGACTGCAAAATATTCTCTGTCGAGTTCGGGATGCCGTAGTGGTCGTAGGCCAAGCATGAGGTGTTGAAGACAACGGCCAAGATGATCAGGGTGTTAGTGTGCTTGTAGTTAATCAAGACTTTTATCGGGTGTCTTACCTTTTGCCAGCCTCCCATTTTCCCTTCTGCCCAAATCCTGAAGTTCATAAAAGAAAGTTCTTCGGCAAAGTTTGTTATTTTTTTTTCAGAAGACTCGATGTCGTCACCTGACCAGATCCCTACTACTTCTAAAGAATTTGATTGGATTTCAGAAACTACTGTCTTGCTGCAGATTTTCAATTCAAAAAAAGCTGGCCTGAGACCTTTTCTCAAAGCAAAAAACTTGAAAATTCTGAAAGTGTTTCCGATTTCCGCGTATTTCTTTTTTAGTGTTTCGATGTTTTCCTTGTAATGAACTATGAGTGGGTCCTGAGTGAGTCTTTCGCTGTACTTGAAACTGTATCCAAAGCTATTTCCTGCAACAGTCGGTTTACTATTCAGCGCCTTGATTTCCTTCAAAGACTCCGAAGAAATCAAGCAAGTTTCAATAAGTTCAAGTCTTGACTTGCGAATATAATTCGGGTTGCTTTTAAGTTGCTTTAAGGTCTTCTGCTTGACAGTGACCGCTTGCTTCAGCTTAGAAAAAGTCAGAGTTTTCCTTAAATTCGGGAACTCTTCTTCAGTAATCGGACAAAATGAAACCCTTTTGTGGATCTTCAAAGAGTTGTTTTCAACCCAGTTGTTCATCAGTTTTTGCCCTGCCTTGCGATTAGGAACAATGACTTTCGGAGCGTCGAACTCCAAGTGCATCACTTCGATCACTGGACTTTCCACTTCATTTAACTGAGTAGGACGAAAACTTTTCGGTTTATCCCAAAGTTCAATTGACTGTTCTTCTAATTCAAGCTCATTTTCTACTTTTCTCGAAGTTTTCGCATTTTCCATCAGCTTCGTGTCGAATTTAATCTTTCTTGATGAGAGTCCTGCTGATTCTGTGTCAATTGTTGGGATTTTTTTCGTTTGTTTTGAACTCGCTGACACGAGTGACGACATTTTTGTTGTGTTTTGGTAGATCCTTTCGAAAATGTCCTCGTCGATGAGGACTACCTCGTTTCCTGACTGCTTTGAAATCGCTTCTGAAACTTCTTGAAAAGTTGAGGTGATGATGGCTAAGGTCAGGTTTAAGATCAGGGTTCCTGCAATGAAAAGCAAAGGAATGTAAAAAATAAAAGAAAATTGACTGAAAGACTTGCTGGTAGAAGTCAAAATCGCTGTCCACCCTTCTAAAGTGATAACTTGAAAAACAGTAACAAAAGCAATGAAAATATTATCAAAGTGACTCACTCCACGGTTAGGGTTGTCTAAAGTCTCTGCACATTCATATCCAAGTTCACATTCACTCGCTCCACAAATATCATCAGCTGAATAAAGTCCAGTGTGCAGTTCAAGACATCTTTTTTTCAAGATGCCCATCCACAACTGCACAGATCCAATCGCGAAAACAAGAATAAAGAAAAAAAGAACAATAAGGGCGGAAATGAGAGGTTTGATCGAGTTAGCTAAGGCAAGGATCAAAGCTCTCATGCCACTAATAGACGAAATTCCTCTTAAAGGCCTCAAAACCCTTAAAGACCGCAGCGCTGAAAGTTTAAACCCGGATCCTGCCAAAGTATCGAGCCATGCAGTGAAGATGATAAAAAAATCCATGATGTTCCACCAGTCCCTCAAGTACGAGTCTTTATTAAGAATCAACCCAAAACTGCAGATCTTCAAACCGCACTCAATCGAGTAGAAAATCGTGAAAAACAACTCAATGTCCTTGTAAACACCTGACACGTTATCATTCTTCGGGTCCTCCATCGCGAGAATGATCGTGTTAAAGATGATCACCAGAATCACAATTGTCTCAAAAACTGAGTTCGAGATAATCAAGCCGCATAGCTCAGAAAAGCCTTTCAAAATCCTCATAACTGCTTTTCTCATGTCAAGAAGTGGGTAGTTATCTGAGATTTCTTCCACTTTTTCTATGTCTTTTTGAATACGAATCTGCAGGTAGTTCTTCAGGTCTGATAATAACTTCTCAGAAACCTCTGCGGGCTCTTCTGGGGCGTTTTCGAAGTCAAGATCTTGTGGAAGGTTTTTAGCTACTTTGGAAACTGCGGTGCTTGTGTGAAACACGAATTCCTCTGAAATGTCCAGGTCTTTCATCGTGTCCTGGATCAGTTCGCAATAGTTTTCATCAAAACTCGCTTCAGATTCCAAAGCTTGTTGTCGGAAGTCGTTGTCTTCATCAAGAAGTCGATGATTTCGTCGAGGTTGCAAATGATGAAGATCTAAACTTTCATCAAAATCCATGAATTACTATTATAATCACTTCCTTATAATACGCTGTTTAAATCTCTTGGAAGGCAGAAAATCTTGGAGATCATTTCAATTTTCTTGAAAAACTTCAGGAATTTGATGTATTTTTAAACTTTTCAACGA
The DNA here is from genome assembly GCA_006503475.1 of Stentor roeselii. NCBI lineage: Eukaryota > Ciliophora > Heterotrichea > Heterotrichida > Stentoridae > Stentor > Stentor roeselii. The sequence continues at coordinate 17,425 of RSEH01000146.1, forward strand.
AATTAGAGGTTTTATAAGTCCAGATTTTCTGTTTTTATCATTTATACAGGGAAAGTTGGATAAGTGTGAAAAAGCTTTTCTAGAAAATGGCAGCTAGAAGATTTGAGACCTTCGACTTCGCTAACTGCCCTGAATGGCGAAGCTACTACGAAAACATTTTCCCTGTGCCTTCCCACACACAACTGTCGAAAATCAAGCAGAAATGGTACAAAGAGCACATCGACAAAGACTTCAACGCGGAATCTCCCTCAGCGGCAGCAGGTGGTTCCCAGGGAGTCGGAAGCGGTTCAAACAGTAGTTCAAGCAGCAGTTCAAACCCAAGGCCCAACCGTGGATCTTCCAACAGAGGATCAAGTCCATCAACCTTGCAACTATTGCAGACCTCTCTATTCTTGTTATCAGTTCCAGCTTTTTTCTTTGGAAAGGCCTTGCATTTGATAGTAGCAGGTCACGTTGCAGGAATCATCCACTACCACAACATGCCGAAGATGAACCTGGAGTACTGGAGACCTGTCATTTCAGACGACAACCTCCATTCTTTGGCTTTCGCCCTCTTGTTCTTAATCGTTCCCACTTCTTCGGTTTGGATGGTCCCTGCGTATATTGGAGTCCTTGTTTATGTTCCTGAAGTTATTTTGAAAACTCAGTACTTCCCTGGCAAGGTTAAGGAATTCGCTGGAAGACTTGAAAGGAATAAAATTCAACTGCTTCAGGCAAGGGCTGACTCTGAGGCTTGGCTTGGCTTCGCACTTTTGGTACTTTGTGTGATTGGGGCTTGTCATTGGATCACTCCTATTGTCTTTTGGCAGTATACCCGTATGAGGTATATTCTTAATTACTTCTCAAAAATCACTTTTGGAAATATTAGGGTCAAAGGCGATCAGATGTTTCAGGGAAAACCTTTATTGCAGAATGTTTGGGAAAAAATTAAGGGATTTTGTAACTGGCTTAATACTATTGAGGCTAATCAGGCTCCCGGCAGCTCTTGCCAGATATTTTGAGTAGAATAAGTAATGATTTTCACTTGCATTGAATTATGGTTCTTCAAGTTTTAGGATTTGGTAGGAATTTAAACTTTGATTGTGATGCTCATATTAAATCCATGAATTAGACTGAATTTTTTCTATATTTATTTATGACTAACTTCTAATAATATTCGATAAAAATCAGAAACATGAGACTCTGTCCCCTTTTTATGCAAAAGCTCATATAAATAATATTTCTAAACCCATACAAACTCATGGAATTATTCATTCAAACTATTTATTTATATGACACTTATTAACTCAAGTCCTAAATCCTTGGTTATATAATAATGGAGAGCTCTAACTTCCAGTGTAATTGCATTTCTAATTCAAAACCGAAAGAAAAGCTCGTCATCCCCTCGAGTGTCGTATCAAGAATCTGTTCTCCCTCTCCTAACTTTATCGATATCCCAGATTTCGAGAATTCAGTAAATAACTTCACAACCCAATGCGACTTGAGATGCCACGAAGAAAGTTTACCAAAAATCATCTTTACCGAAGAAGACGACATCCGAAAAAAAGTTGTTACCGAAATCGAGAGTATCAAAGAAGAGCTCAAATTAATAAATGTTAAACTGGAGCAAAACATCGACTCATTGAAAAAACATGAAGACAGTGAACCAGTTGCCAAATTTTTAAATCTGATAGAAAAAAAAAGAATGATGAAAAGTGAGAAGAATGAGGCTCTGTGTTCATGCACCAAGCAATGTAAACTCTTTTAAAATCTATTCTTAATTCAACCTTTTTCGATAGTAAAAGTGAATTATTACCATTAAGAATTAGTATATGTAATAGAATCTGCATTCTTATTTCCAATATTATTAGAAGTTTGTTATTTACTCGTGAGCACACAGATCACTTGCACGCAACTCTTCTCGAAGACTCATCAACAAAGACCCTACAACATTTTGAGACCCTGGCTGAGACCCTCCCCAGTATAAGTCAGACTTAGAATATTCAGCCAGATGTTTTCTTCCAGTATTTAAAAGTTTTCTTCTTAACTCTTCATTTTGAGAAAATTTCAGCTTCAAAGCATTTCTCATCACATCGACCTTAATACTCTCCCATCTTGTTGGGTCCATCTGGTGACTTCTTCCAAGACTCTTCGCTTTTTTAGGAGTATCTGCATTCAAAATTTCCATTTTAACACTAAGATCATCGAATTTCTTGCTTTGAAAATAATGTTCAACAGTCTTATACTCAAGTCCATCTTCAATGAAAGTGGCCAAATAAAAGTTGCATAAAAACGAATGTTGAGGTGAAACAATCGGGTTATTCATTGTTGAGCTAAAGAACAAGGTGTCAGTTTCCATTTCTAATCAATTACTTAGAGCACATGGCTTATTACTTAAAATTTTTCTCATACTTTTCACAGAAACTCTTACTAAGTCTTGTAAGAGTGAATGTGTAAAGATAAGGTAAGTCCTTTAAACTCTCTTCTGAAGCTGATATCAAAGCATTCTTAGCCTCTGTCAAAGTTTCCAGTGGAATCACATCCTCGAGTTTATCCTTTTGGATGAAAGACGAACCATTTGAAGGACTTTTACAAAAAGAACTGAATCCGTGGTACCGCTTCGGAGATGGACACTGTTTAATTTCAGGGATTATGTCTTTAGAGTAACTTTTAAACGAGTCATCCACTAATAACTTCGAGGATTGCTCGGATCGGGTGTTGAATGAACTCTCGAGTTTTTTCCTGAACTCTGCGATACGATCTAAGGAGTTCAGTCCTTGCTTGCTTGATGATGATACTTGAGACTTTTTGATTTCGTTGAAGCGTTCGCGGAAGTTTTTTAGGTAGTCATCTTCTCTGGAATATGAACCAAAACTCATTTTTATAAAGAATTATTTTCCTCATTGTTCCAGTCTTTAGAAGCGGGCTTTGCAGAGTTTTGATTTATTTGATGAAAGTTGAATATTTTTTTTTGACTAGGAATTTATGAGGCAAGTTAGATTTTATGTAAATATTCATGAATAAAACTCTTGTAATGTTTAGCCATCTGTATTATTTAAAGCTTAAAAAGTTTATAATAGATTTTATAAGCTTTGAGATATTCTGATAGAATACCTCTAAGTTTATATATGGAAAATTGAATCATTTATAAATAATCAAAATAGATTAATAATTTAATTCGATGATTGATTATGAGGCTGCATACTATTATTCTTTCATCAATTTTCTGTTTTTACATAATTTTCTAAATTACTAAATTTTAGCCTTTTGTTATAAACCAATATGAGTAATCAAACGAATCCATATGATTTAGAAAGCCTTCCTTCTCATTTTCTGAATTCTCCTCAGATACTTCCAGCTCTAAAATCATCGTATGTGATAATAGTAAACGAATTTCTCTCACAAGGTAAGTATTCAGAAGCTTTGAATTACCTTCAAGCGATTGAGAGTTCTCATTACCAAGATCAGTACTTTTCAGTGAAACTAGGACACTTATCATTCAAATTAAAAAAATTCAGAGAATCTGAAACCTATTACTTAAAAGCCCTGAGTTACGGTAATAGTCAGCATATTGATGAAGTTTGGTTTGGACTTGGGCAGGTTTACTTCGCTATCAAGAGCTTCAAACAATGTATATCAGCATTCACCTCTTTATTAGTTATAAATCCTAACTTTGCCTACTCTAGTTTATGCTACCTAAAGCTCGGGATATCAAGTATAAAACTTAAAGACTTCGGCAACTCGTTAATATATTTAGAAAAATCACTAATCAAAAACGATCTATCACGAGAGCTCAAAGCTGAGGTATTTTGCCACATTGGAAGTGCCCAACTCGCAACAGGCAAAAATATGAACATTGAAAGAATCTTCAGTCAAGCTGCTGAATTTATCAGAAATTTTCGCACTGGAATCTGCCTTGCTTGGAAACTTCTAGAAACAGACCTAAGAAAAGCTGTTCTTTTATGTGATAAGATGTGTAGAGAATGCGACAGAATTGAAGAAATTGCTGATTTTAAGTGTTTTAAGGCAGTGGCTTTGATGAAGCTCAATAATTTTGACAAAGCTAGAGAAATTTTACAGTTGTTGACGAGAAGATTTCCTTATAACTTGGTTTATGGCCAGTATTTGGCAATTGTTTGCATTAAAACTGGATTTGTCTTTGAAGCTGCCCAGATTTTAGAGTACTTGAAAATGATCTGGCCTTTTCAATTGAATGTACTGCTTAACTATTTCAGAGTCATGAAAAAGTTGTTGAGGAATGCTGAAATTGAAACGGTTAGAATGCAGATCATTGGGATTTTAATGATTCATCAGTACTCTGAAAATGAAATTTTCAGGTTTATTGATGAGAATAATAGCGATCTTAAAGAGCCGATGTTTGTTTTAACTGATTTCCCATCATCTGAGAGTCCTGATTACAATATTTTAGAAGATCATAACAGAATTATTTAGGATTTATTTAGTTTTAAAAGGAAAATTAATAAATGATATGCTGGTTTAAAAGTTTTCTAAGAGTAAAATTTCTAATAATGAAAACAAATTTTATCAAAAAATATTAAAAAGTGATGAATTTTTGAAGTAAAGGCTCTTTAACAAAAATTAATATGAAAACCCTTGACCAAATTAAGTGAACTTATATCCTAATAATAAAATTTAGTTTTCCTTCTTCACACTCTGAATTTCACCAGGTATAATCATTAAAATGTTTCCCTAGTTATGAAAACAGATCTTCCATTTTCAAGCCAATTCCAAGCCAAAATTTACCCATCCTAAAAATCTTAACCAAAAAAATATTCCCAACTAAAAATCTAAACTAAAAACCATTCTAGCCCACAGATTCAATAATCACCTGAAAAATTTCAAATCAATTCAAAAATTCAAAATCCAATAAGAAACGCTTATAAGTGTCTTACACTAATTACTTATGAATTTAGCCAAGGAGTCTTCTCTTCTCATAGCTTCCCATCAGTTTAATTAGCGAGCACCAAACGAGTTCAGATTCTTCAGCAAAGCCGACAACAGCTTGAGCGTTAGGACTGACCTGTTCTTCAATTGAAATGCTTACGGAAAATACGCTGAAGATATCAGGTTGGAACTCCTGATTCACTTTAGAAGTCGCTCTGATCCAGTTCACTCCATCAAGACTGTAGTCAAAAGTCATCACGTTCACGTATTGGGCAAAGTCAAAAAATCCAGTCACTGTCACAATCGCCTGGTTCGGGTGAGAAGGCGATTCACTGAATTCCACTTCGACTATTCGGAAGTTGTTTTTTTCATCCACGCAGTGATCCCCTGAAACTGCGAGAACTAGAAGAAGGGTGACCAGAGATGCTGATTTGATATTAGCCATAGTTATTATTAATCAAAACTTCCATCATTTGGCAAATGACAGAACGTTCTAAAGAAGGAAGAAATTCATATGCTCGTCAAAGAGATCGAGTATTGAGACCAGGAGGTTAGGTGAGGATTTTTTTCGATAGAATGATGTTTTTCTGGGATTTTTTGAAGGTTTGGGGAAATTGGTTTAAATTTGAACCATATTTATTATAAGTCAAGTTTATTCCAATTTATCTACCACCTACTTTTCTAACAGGTTCAATATAATCAAACTTCTCAATCGCCAAAGAATTTGCACTTTGGTCAATACCAGAGCCGACACTTTCAAAGAAGTCATCTCTAGAGACCTGGCTCTGATCTTCTTCAATATCCTCATTGATCGAGGTTTCAATTTCATCACTTCCCTGCTCCTGAGCAAAGACCCTTTCAATGATTTCAAACAACAAAGGTCTCTGTTTCCGACTTTCAGTCTGCAAAGCGGCGGCCAAAGTGTCAATATTTTCCTCAACATTATCCAAATGGGCTTCAGGCATAAAGACCGCGATAGTCATTTTCATATCAAACTGTTCAAAGAAGTCCTTCACCAAAGCACAGCAGATCTGTCCATGTTTCGTCTCGAATTCAGGAATGGAAGGTTTAGACATTTTACTATTGCCAGCTCTTAAATCCTTAACAGTCTCCCTGATCTTCCTTTCGAACTTTTCCCTTAAAACCTTCAACTCTCCTTTTTTTTCCAGGTCATTTTTGACTTTTTCCTGAAGATTTTTATTCATTTTTATTACTTTACATTAAGTGTCAAGCCACCTGACGCGCTCACCATTGCGCCACTCTCCCTTCTTGGCAGTGGTGGAAGAGACACTCATACTTCCGATGCCATGACGTTTGCCTTCCTTCCACCCGCCTTCATACATTTTTCCATCGGGCCAGACGAGTTTTCCATATCCATGTCTGAAGTCATTGACGAAGTCGCCAGTGTAAGTCCTTCCGTTAGGCCACTTGAAGACTCCCTTGCCGTTCATTTTATTATTGACGAACTGTCCTTCATACCTTCTTCCATCACTCCACTCATAAACCCCTTTGCCGTGAAGTACATTATTCAAGAACTCTCCTTCATAAACACTCTTGTCACTCCACCAGAAGGTCCCCTTGCCACTTTTGACTCCGTTTTTGTAGTCTCCAATATATTCAGAGCCGTCAGGCCACACTTCTTTGCCGGTGCCTTCCTGCTTCGAGTTCGCCCAATTGCCTTCGTACTGAGCTCCGCTGATACTTATCAGAAGGCCTTTGCCATCGAGTTTTCCGTTGTAGAAGTCTCCTGAGAAGTAGTCCCCATTAGAAAAAATCATCCTTCCACGGCCAGTGAGCATGCCCGACTCCCAATGGGCTTCGATGAGGCTTCCGTCTTTCAACATCTCGAAGCCTCTGCCGTGAGGAAGGCCTTCGTCGACTTCGCCGATGTAGAGGCCGTCTTCAAGTTTGACTTCTTCCCAGCTGACGATTTCTTCTTCTTTTCTTGCGTAGACAAAAGGAGGCAGTGAGTCCCAGACAGCTTTCGCTGAAATTGCCAGGTCTTCTCGATGCTCCGGGATGAGATCAGCAAACTTTTTGCTTGGCTGGGCGGGTTGGTTGGTTTCTGTTTGTTGCTCTTGCACTGGGAGGTCGACTGGGACTGTGTGGTCTTCTTCTTGTGTGCATTTGCAGTTGGTGATTCCCATTGACTAAACTATTTAAAGTGGATTGAGGAAGTGATAAGAAAATGACTCGTTATTCAAATTTTCTAATTAGTTCTAAGTTAACTGTTTGGCGAAACCAAGACAGTGCCGTCGTCGTTCACTGTGACTTGCTCGTCGTCTGTGGCGAATAAAATCTTTTGGATCTCGACAATCACAGCGTTGCCCTGACCTTCGAAGTGGTCGCAAAAGAGCTCGATGGACCTGAGCTTGCCGAAGTAAAAGTCTCTTTCTTTCTCTAAAGTGTCGCAGTTCATCCGTAGCTCTGCGATTTGTTTGTCGTTTCCTTCAGTTGAACTTGCTGCTTTTTTTACTCCTTTAGGAGCTGCTGCCATTTTGCTTGGAGCGGCTCGCTCTGCTGGCTTAGGCTGAGCTGCTCGCTGGTCTGAAGGCTTTCTTTCGCCTGCGTCCCAAGGGGTTTTGGCACCTTTCCGCTTTTCTAGGGCTGGGTAGTCAGCTCCTCCTCGACAGTTCAGGTCGAAAAATCTTTTAAACCACTGAAAGAATTCTAGGTTATCCTGATACTTCGCCTTGATGAGCTTCTCTACTTCTATATGTTTATGGACCTGTTGTCTATCAAAGGCCTGCTGAAGAAGTTTATAGTTAGCAACAAACTCATGCTCGAACTTGGCTCCCCAATTAACTTTGCTTAACGCTATGCACCCAGGGTACATGACGTCCATAATTTGACAGTACGCAGCTCCTGAGGCCATTTGCTCGACTTTCGTGATGCTAAGACAAAGAAGGTTATTGACCCATCCGATCAGCTCTGATTTAGGCACGAAGAAGGCGCCGTCCATCATGCCGAAGTTTTCGTTCGCCATTAAATATTATAGTTTAAATTAGACTTCCACGTCAAGAGAAGTGATTGGATTTTCTGAGTACACTGCCCATGGACTGGTCTTTTTCAGCCATTTGACAGCTTTTCTTACTGCTAAATTGTTGAAGATCTGGAAAGGGTTCACCGCTTGCCTTGTGATAGGATCAGTGACTCCCATTTTAGAAAAGTGGGATTTTAGTGACTCTTCATCGAAGGTGTTTCCAAAGCATGTTATGAGAGGGTCGGAAAAGAGTTCTAATGTGATTGGACAGAAAAAAGCCTCTGATATGGGAAGCAGGGGTTTTTCATTCAGGTACTTCGAGAACATTTTTTTGTACTTTTCACTTTTTATTGAGTTTTTGTAGTGGTTTTTAAGTCTTGATATTTTGTAGTTGAACATCTCAGATTTTTTCAAGAAAATCAAGGTTTTTATCTTCTTTTTTACAGCTTTGCAGACAGGTTTGTATTCTTCTTGCTTAAGAGCAACTGCTCGGTCATAAAGAGAGTTACAAGATTCAAGTGCTTTGATGACATTAGCTAAATCCAGGCTTTGTCTTGAAACATTTGCAAGACTTCTAATAAACAAAAGATGAGCTTTCAAGTTGTTTTCATCAAGTTCCACAGAATTTTTCGAGTCTTTTAAAGAGTTGTGAAAGTCCTTCAACAAATAATAACAACGAGCTCGATTCGAGAACAAAACCGAGGTATTCGGTGAAATTCTAATAGCAGCAGAGTAATACTGAATAGCATTCGAGTACTCCCTTGCCATAAAAGCTGTATTTCCCTTCGCCTTTAGTGTTTCAGCGTCTTCCACATCCTTAAAAACTTTCCTAATCCTAGACATGAGTCAATAATTATCATTAACTTCTACATCTTCGGCAATATGTCCTAATTCTCCCCCGATACTTGAAATCTGTCTTCAGAAATATTATTTAACTTTAAAGGTTCTGACATGAACCCAGCAACTCTTCAATGTCGCTCAACACTAAAGGGTGAGAGTCGATCAGGTCTTGAGTCGTGTTGTGAGGAGCCATCGGAGGCAACCCATATCTTGAATCATCAGAAATCTCCAGATTTGACTTCAAACTCTTGCATAACTTTGAAAGGCCCCCGCTCTTAGAATTTCTCCTTGGATGGCGTGGGGAGGCCTGTGAAACACTTGAAATTTTTTTCATCTACTGCTCTAACTAACAAATTTTCTATTATATTAGCCATAACTTAGATCTGATCAAATTGAATTTAGCTTGATAGGGAGAAAATGGAATTTAAATTAGAACTTTTGAGGGATTTGGATGTGAAAGTTTTAAGGGGTTGTGGAAGTGGAGTTTTGGGGAATCGGGGAATTGGGGAATTGGGGAATTTGGATGGGTTTTGATGTTTTGGGTTTTTAGGATGGATTTGGTGAGCTTGGGGTTCGTGAGGGTTCAGGAGTTTAAAGTTTTGGACTTTTTGTGAAAACATGATGTAAAATTTTTTTGATTAAAAGGTTTAGTTGGGTGTTATTTTGATTGTATGACACTTGGATTGTGTCATAGATCAGTTTAGTAGCTTGGTTTAAAATTTTGGATTAAAATGTTTAGGTGGGTTTATTATGATTGTATGACACTTGGATTGTGTCATAGATCAGGTTTAGTAGCTTGGTTTTGATTTCTTACTTAATTAAAATCCTAATTAATATTCTTTGCTATAATTTTATTAAAATTTCAAGGTTTATTAGAGCTGGTGATTTGATAAATAATGAAATTTTACGCCATACTTATGAAGGTTTTAAATAAATGTGATTAAATAAATTCTTTGCCTAATAATTCGGAATGTTAATTTTTTCATCATTTTCGTGAAGTCCTGCTGAATCCACCTTATAAATGCTACCCTTAATACATTCACAATTGCTAAAAACCCAGATCTCAAGCTGTTCAAGATACCTGCCAACAAATCTAACAAACCCTTCAACCTTTCCCGCTTTCCTTCTATCCAAATTCTGAATCTGATCTAAAATTTCAGTAACTCTCTGCAATTTATCCATAAAATCCCTTTCAAATCTTCTACAATTTTCAACCAAACCAAAATTCTCAACCCTTAAACTTTTTTCAATAATTTTCCTTAATCTCCAAATGACTCCAGTGATCCTAAGCAACAAAGAGCAAGTTTTCCTTTCAAAGCCATGAAAAATTTCCAACTTGTCCTTATCAAAATCCCTTCTTTTGCCGAGTCTCTTCGCATTAAATCCACATCCCATGAATAGCAATCTTCAATCGTATCCAAAAAAATCCCATCAACCCAAAACTTTTCAATAAAAAAACGATGGATTTCGACTCAAAAGAAAACTCGATCATCACAGTTCGAACAGAAGAGCTGAAAGACCAGCACAGTAAATATCTCGAAAAACATCCAGAACTTCAACAACTTTTAAACGATTTCGTTTCTGAAGTCCTTCTGGACAAGCCAGAAGATCCAATCACCTTCGCACGTGAGTACTTCTCCAAGTTCAACCCTAATCCAGTTCCAAACTATCCTCTGGCGATTTTAGGACCAGCAGGTGTAGGTCGTCGAACTTTTCTCGCAAAGCTCTTCAGAAAGTTTCCGAACATCTTCGAAGTGCCTCGAATGACGTCGACTTCTGCTTCACAAAGAGACTGCGAGATTATTTCAAAAGAAGAATTTCTATCCTTGATCGAATCCAAGCAGTTGATTCACTACGTTCAAGAAGAAGACCATTTCACCGGCATTCGCTTGAGCAACGTGCAGTCAATTTTTGAATCTGACAAAATTTCTCTTCTTTTGATCAACGTCGACAGCGCCATTCGCCTGTTCAACGAAAGATTCGAGTTCAACCGGCTGCTGATCAAGCCGAAGAACATGAAGCAGCTTGAAGACCGTCTCCGCGAACGAGGGGTCAACGACGACAACGTCTTGCGAGTGAGACTGCGAGCGGCTCTCGCTGAAATCGAACTTGCCCAGAAGCAGACGCGGATATTTAAAGACTTTGTGATAAACGACCAGGTAGAAGAGGCCTTTCAAGACCTGCTTCACATCATTTACAGGTGTTACGAGCGCCTAAGGCCTGAGAACTTCCGAAAGTACTACCCACAGCCTTCTAATAACAACCCACTTGTACTGGTTGGTCCTTCAGGTGTCGGAAAAAGCACCTTGATTCAAGCGTTGATGGAAAAATACCCTGGCGAGTTTGAATTCTCGATTTCAAGCACCACGAGACTGCCGAGAGTCGGTGAAAGTCATGGAGTTCATTATTATTTCATCACTCGTGAAGAGTTTATGAGGAAAATAGAGGAAGGAGAGTTTGTAGAGCATTGCGAGGTGCATAATAACTTGTATGGAACTAGTCGAACTGCTGTCAGGAATATTTTTGAAAAAGGTAAAATTTGCTTACTTGATATTGATGTTCAGGGTGTTATGAAACTTGTTAATACTGGAATGGAATTCAATCGCATCTTTGTTAGACCTAAAGATGTCGAAACCTTGGAACAGAGGCTTAGGGGAAGGGCTACTGACTCTGAGGAAGTCATTAGGAATAGAGTCAAAAATGCAAGTAAGGAAATGAATCTAGCTGAAAAGTATAGAGATATTTTCAAGAATGTTATTGTGAATGATGACTTGGAAGCCGCCAAAGGTGATATTCTTCGGTTTGTTAGGGAGTTCTATCCTAGATTTGGTTAGTTAGTAGAAATGATTATCTGGAATTTTTGGATGGAGTGAAGGGAACTTCAATTATCTGCTGGATTTAGGATTATCGGGTGGGTATTAGATTCTCCTAAGGTGATTATTCATTGTAATGGCTCTAACAAAGTTAGATTATTTTCCTAAACTAGGGCCGTATCCATCTCGGATACATTTTTGAGCTCTAATGAGTTCGTATTTTCTCCGGTGCTGGTCAAGTTTTTTCTGACTAGAAAAAAGTTTAAAGCAATTTTGACAGCTGATAATTTTAGTCGGACTGATGACTTCAGGAGCTGAGTTTGTCTCGGTTTCAACTAGTTCAATTACTGAGCACTCTGAAGTGACTTCAGCGGCCAAGCTAGTTTGTATGGTGATGCTGTAAGAAAAGCTGGATTTCATTTATTACATTAGTAAAATCGATTGATTCAATTAAATTTATTTACTTTAGTGAAGTTTTAAATCTTTTACCATTTCCAGCTTACTTTACAGCATTTAAACTAAAATTTATTATCTTTAAGACTCATGGAAATCTTGAAAATGAGGATAAATTTTTATGAAATCGTCAGAAATGATGATATAATTGATCAAAATCCTTAAAACTGAGTAAATTTATATATTTAGCCCGTAATTAATTAAATCTTATGAAAATAATGAAATATATTTAGATGATTAAGGATCTAATCAAACCACTTGAAAACAACTAAAATTTAAATAACAACTAAAAAAATTCTAATAGGGATTAAAAACACTTTAGCCTTTTGTCAAAAATTGAAATTTCCAGCAATATTCCAAATATCTAACCATTCAAATTCATTCAACCCTAAAAAATTCCTCAATTTATAAAAAAACGAAAAATAATTTCTCTATTCTTCATCCCTCAACTTCCATTACTTAATCTTATCCGTAATCCATCCAACTTTCCTTCCACTAGCCAAAGAGTCCAGGCTATCCACATCAAGACTTTCAATCTCAAATCCCAATTTCAAATTTTCCTCCAAATGTTTGATATTTCCAGCCTTAGGAATAATAACTACTCCTTTCTGATGAGCCCATCTAAGTAAAATCTGAGCTCGACTTCTCTTATACTTCTTTTTAAGTTCAATCAAAAGAGGATTCGAGTACAACTCACGATTCGCCCTCGCCAAAGGACAACTGGCGATGATCTGAACTTTTTTCTCAAGATGAAACTGAAAGGCCTGGGAGTCGAAGGCCCAAGGATGAAACTCGATCATATTCGCTTCAGGTTTAACATCGAACTTGTCCCAGATCTGCTCAAGATGATTCACATTGAAACCAGCGACTCCGATATGCTTTGCCTTTCCTTCTCCTTTCAACTTCATCAAGGCTTTCCAGGTCTCACATCTGGCTCGAGCATGAAGCCGATGCTGTTCTTTCCTTCCTTGAATCGCTGGAGACTCGATGAGAACCAAGTCAAAATAATCAGTTTTTACATTTTTCAGAGATTTTTCAATCACATCGACTGCCTCTCTGAAATTCATGCTGCAGGCAGGGACCTTGTTGATCAAAAAGACTTTTTCTCTTTTAAAGGACTTGAAGACCTCGCCGATCATTGAGTCATTTTTGAAGATTGGGTTGGTGTCGATGAGGGACACTCCAAAGTTGACCCCTTGCTTCAGAAGTCTTCGGCAGGGTTGTCCTTGCAAGCCTCGGGTGCCCATGCCGATCATGGGAATGGCCATTTCAGCGAGTTTCGAGACTTTTTGTAACATTTATTAAGTTAAATAGTTGAGAGCTTCGGAAAGGTTGTAATTTGCTTTTATCAGAGCGTTTAGGTTTTTTCCTTTGTCTTTGAAGCCCATGACGATTAATTGGTTTACAAGGCTGTCCATTTCGCTTGATCTTAACTCACAGTGCTTTTTTTCAAGGGAAGGTTTCACTTCTGTTGAACTTTTTCTTGATATTGCTCGGTTGGACTTGATGAGGATGTGCGGGTGACTGTCTTTTGACTGGCAGGGCTCACAGGTGAAGTAGTCCTCACATTTAGAACACTTGAAAATCGTGTCAAAAACGCGGGTTTTGCAAAGACTGCAGAAAGCCCCTAAGTCGTTTATTTTCCTTCTTTTTAAGGAAGTACTGAGCATTTCATTTGCGAGTTCTTCGAAATGTGTAACACATTCAGTTTGCATGTCTTTCAGCTCGAGATTCGTTTGGGTTTCTTGTGAAATTAATTCAATTGAAGTCTGAGCGGCTTTTTCATCAAGTTGTGGAAGGTTCGGCGCACTTTCCAGGTTTTCCTGGTCATCTGCTTTGCCCAGCAAGGAACTTTCATGGTCAAGTAGAGAGTCAGCGAAACTATCACAAACCCTGATGTCCATTCCGATTTCATTCTTTAAAACAGAGCAACTATTGAACTGAGACCTGACATCAATAACCCTGATTCGAAAAGGGTCACAATGAGACTTAAGTGCTTCTTCGTATTCTTCTTGACTGTCAAACTGGATATCGTCCCCATCAACATCTTTGTATTCAAACCTCGAGTTCTGAATACCGAAGAGTTTTAACACCCTGTCCTTGATGACCTGCAAGGAAGCCGGTGCTTCTCCGATTCTTCTGATTTCTTCGCCGAACTGTAGTTTAAGCACAGCCATTTAGTTTATCTACTGATAAGGGTCACAAGGCCCGAGGATGTAAAAGTAAGCCAAGAAGAGCTTTTCCCGAACAGGTGGAATTCCGATGCTGACTTTTCGTGACTTCGCTAAAATGAGTCTGTTGTTCTTCAGCTGAACGGCCTGCCCGTTCACTTCAATCACGTGGTCGTCTGAGTTGCTGATCACGTAAATACAAGTCACTTTCCGCCCAGTGTCTTCTTTCCCGAAGCCGCTGTCTAAATGAGCTTTGTGAAAGTTATCAACTGAAAAACAATCAAGAGAGATGCAGTCCGTGATTTGAAGACCGAGTTTTGTCTTTTTGTTTAACTCGAAAGGCAGGGAAAAGAAAAAATCACTGAGTTTTTTCAAGGACTTGCAGTAAGAAAGGGTTAAGTGAATGGGAGTCTCGTGTTTTCCCTCAATTGCAGCGTCGATTATGTGTTTGTAGATCCATAAAACACTGTCGTTTCGAATGCCTTTCAGCTTCTGCTGCATCAGCTCCTCGAACCGCCCGTCAAAGTCAAGCGACTCGGCCTCTGCGAAAGTTGAATGGGCGGAGTCGTAGTCGAAGATGTCGTCTTGCACGGCCCAGTCGTTTTCCATAAGGCTCTGAACTGTAGGAATGGTCAAAGCGTCTAACTCGCAGAAGGCTTTTTCTCGGTATCCAGAAGGGTAGGCCAAGAGCATCGGCTGTTTGGAAAAAGTTTCTTCTTCTTTACGATTGAGTTTATTAACCTCTTGCACCAAGCGCCTTGTAAGACCTTCTTCAAGCACCTGTGCTAAGACCTTCTTTTCAGTATCTTTATCCATTTCAAGCCCGTCTTTTCTACCCTTCGCTTTGATATTTTCGAATATTGTAGAAACCTGGTCTAAGTAAGAAGGAAGAATCGAGTAAAGACTTGAACGAGATGTGACTTCAGCGACTAACTTCTCCAAAAAAGTCGTGTTTTCATTTAGTTCAACGGAATGATGCTTGTGTCCACAGCACCCGTCGCCATGCGTTTTTTGTTTAAACTTGGCAGCGGCTTCTCGGTCAATTAAGTAAATAACTTTATGGACATCAATCTGCTCTATCATCACTTCCATGAACTGTGATAAGAACTCACTGCTCCATTCTATCATGTTCGGGTCATTGCAAACTACTTTGTGAAGAGACCAGTGAGCCTTTTGACAGGCCTGGGAACAGTAAGCCGCTCGGTGACATTTACTGCATTGAGATAGTCTGGGATTGGGTTGAAAACAATGACTGCAGCTCATAATATGGAAGAGTTTTCAGCGAAATCATTGTTTGCGAAGATTCATAAGAAGGAAATTGAGGAGTTTGATATGCAGACTTATCAGAGGAAACCTGTACCGTTTATTTTAGTTGATCAACAGGGACAGCTAAGTCTTGCTGAAGATGCTGAACAACTCATTCGTCAGATACCTGGACAAATTTCGATTATTTCTGTATGTGGACCTGGAAAAAGTGGAAAAAGTACTCTTGCTGGATTACTTGTTAATGAATCGCCTTCGGCTTTTGAACTTTCTCATGATTCTTCTGTTAGGACTGAAGGCGTCTGGCTTTGGGCTGAACCTATTAGGACTAAAGAGGCTCAGATCTTGGTTCTAGACTGCCAAGCAACAAACAATATTGAAAATTGCTCGAATTTTGATATGAAAGTTTATACTTTGATTGTTTTGATTTCTTCTGTTATTGTTTTTAACAGTCGAGGAGTAATTGATGAAGAAGCCATAAGGCAGTTGACGCTGCTACTTTGTTTTAGTGATACTATAGACTTTTCTTTGGATTATGGAAATTCAGATGAAGAAATCCAAGCACGAATTGCATTGGAGACTCCTAAGTTTATTTGGGTGCTAAGGGATTTTCAACTAGCAATCCTCGACGACAGTGGAAACACGATGCCATCCAAAGACTACATGGAAAGTCTTCTACACCTTCCAAGTTTCATGGGTAAAAACGCATCAAACAACGAAAGAATTCTAAAAAACTTTCTAAACATTTTCAAAGACCGAGAATGTTTCACACTTCCCCGTCCGACAGAAACTAATCAAGACCTTGAAAATCTTGACCTTTTATCCTATAAAGACCTGAGACCAAAGTTCATCGAAGAGTTCGAAAAGCTGAAACCAATGATCATGGAAGGCTGTCCCATTAAAAGAATAAACGGCAGCGAAGTGACTGGCTTTCAACTCGTGACAATGGTCCGAGAATTTCTAGACTTGTTCAACGACGGCGAGCATCCGAATCTCTACGAAGTCATCGACTTCGCCACCCGGGTTCAATACGAAGAAATCCTTCATCGAGCAAAGGAAAATTTCGCTCAAAGCAAAAAAATCGACTTGGCGAAGATGCCATTTGAGGAAAACCAAATCATTGAATCTTTACAGGAGACTAAAGCAACTTCACTTGACTTGTTCACTTTAGTCAAGCCGAAAAATCAAGATATTGAACTTGAAATGATTGAAAACTTTCAGGAGTTCTTTCAGGAGAATTTAAAGGTTTTGTTAAAAGCGAATTACTCGGCTTCTGAAGCTTATAATGTATCGATTTTAGAAACACTTTTCAGGGAAGTGATTTTAAGGCTTGATGAAGATTACTACGCAGATAATTTTGAAGAATTGGAAAGTGACTGGATTAAAGCGATACAAGAATACGAGACTTATGCGAAGGGACCTGGAAAGTTTTCAGCTCTTTCTGAATTCAGCAGGATTCATCAACATGGCGCTTTTAACAAGTTTTTCGAAAAGATTGACTCGAAGTACTTCGCTGAACTACAGAATTTAAAGGAAACGAATAAGAAAATCGATGAAAAACGTGCTCAGAAGAAAATTAAAGATGATCGACAGAGAATAATCGATGATCATGTAAATTTTAATTAGATTCAAGATCTACAAGATAAACTTAAATTGAATGAGCACCAGTTGGAAGATGTTCTTATTAAAATTGAAGAGGAAGTTATGAAAAGGAATTTGAAGAAAGAACCAGGAGTTGAGAACAAGAAAAAGAAAATCGGATGCAAATGTGACCTGTTTTAACTCATTTTAAGGTTAAATTCAACTTTTCTTGTCACTATCGGCTTTGGCTTGCGTTTAAACTTAGGAATCGCAGGGATTTCAGGTTCTTTGTAAGAGTCTAACCAACTTGGACGGATGAATTTCAAAGTTGCTCCGAGTTGCTCTTTCTTTTTCCATTTTATTGCCTGGTTAGGAGGCGGCATTGAGTATTCTTTCATTGGCAGGTCAAACTTGTAAGGTTTTATGTTGAACTCGACTTGTTTGGGTGTTCTATAAACCAAAGTAACACTCCCTCCCTTCTCCTTAACAGCATCAACAACCGATTTACTAGCATCAGCAACTTCCAAATGAAGCGGTCTATCAATAAGTTGCAGCCCTCTTCCAAGTAACTTAATCCCAGTCTTAATACTAGAAAACACTCCAGCTTCAAAAAGTTCTCTCATTCCAATAGTTTGAGTGGTATCAATTTTCCCTTTCTGAATGAAATAATAAAGCCTAGAAAAGTTGAGTGTATCATAATTGAGTTTAAAAGCCGACCTATTGAATCCCCACTTGGGAAACCGAGTAACAATAGAAGTTTGTCCTCCTTCAAAATAAGGAGCAACGCCTCCTCCTTCTCTCGCATTCTGCCCCTTATGTCCTCTAGTGCTGGTCTTCCCCTTGCCACTTGCCCTGCCCCTTCCAAGCCGCTTATACTTATACCTTGCTCCTTCATTATCATACAGCAAGTTAGGAGCAATCAAAGAAGACGAGATGGTCCTTTTAATAAAAAACCCCAGCATTTATTATTCCTTATCTAAGGTCCCCTAATATCCGAATCACTTTTGACTGACAGTCTTGAAATTCAAGCAACTGGTAAAAATATTCACATTCCTTGTCACTCACCATCGCAATCGCATTCACGTAACTTGACATCTCGCTTGCCAGTGAAAGACTTTCCTCGATGTGAAGCTTGGGAGAAAGTTGCCTGATTAAAGCCTTGTACCCGATGTCGGTCTCGCAGAATAAGATGTGGTGAGGGGATAAATGTTGAACTGAGGATAACATTTCTCGGATTTTTGCTTCTTCGTCGTTTGAACATACTTTGAAGATCAGTGATAAACGAGTGAATCGACCGAGCTTTGAAAGGGTTGATGTAGTTTCTGGAGATATTAAAGAACCTGATACTGATAAACGTGGACGACGGTCTTCTTTTTGATGCTTCTCTTGAGGTACTCGAGCAGGGACTGATGGGGATCGCTTTTTTAGGAAGAAGTAAAGAATTGCTAGGCCTACTAGGCAGTAGAATAGAATTGCTAGGTATTTCTTGGATTTCTTTTCGGAAAAATCGAAGAGTTTTAAAGGGTTCATTTTATTTTGGGTTGAAGTGTTTGGGATTTTTGTGATTGGAAATCAAATAGTTTTACAAAGAAACAAGAGAAAATCACTAGCCTACCATACTACTCATGATAAGTATTCAAAAACGTTCATAATCTTAACTAACTAAATCAATCTATACCCTAATTCTGGACTATTCCTCACAAAGATTTTTCTTGAGACCCTGCAAGCGAAATAAAAAACAGCCAAGAGAACAACCCCAACAACCCAGAATCCTAGTCCTTGAGAGCCATATCCACTATCAACACCTTTAAAAATCCTCAAACACATTTTCTGATCAACCTTTTCAACCTCAACTCCAAAAGCATCCGCACATCTTTCAAGTACTCCATCATCAAAAACATCTGAACTCAACTCATTTTTGTTAATAATCGATTTCTGGTTTTTGATATCATTTAAAAGTTCATCTTTACAATTGAAAGCGACACAAACTCTGAATCCAATGTCAGTTAAGCCCGCTGCATTCAAATCTTGCTGACAAGCTTTGCAGTGACTATTAAGACTTGAGCTAGACACTAAAGAGATTTTTTCTATTTTACTTGTAGAGGCCAGATATAAATGAGGTTGATTAGAGCTGAGGTTCTTCGAATTTTTGCCGTTGTTGGTCTCACTGAATGATTTAGAAGCATCGGAAGGTCTGGCCCCCCTGCAGCCTTTAACACATCGATTGTTATGATTGATAGAATCATCTGAATAAATAGAATCACAACGACTGACACATTTCATACCACAATCGTGATAACATTTTTCGTATTGATTACTGTTTGAATATAGTGAAGAGCATTTTTTATTACAAGCAGTGAGACTCGCTTCAGACTCGCTGAAGATTTCCAGTGGTTCGAAATTTTTGCAGTAAGTTTCAATACACTGAATGTAATCATCTCCATAATAGACCCAGTTGTGGTAACATGTATCAGTGCATGGAGTTAGTTTGATAGGTGAGATCAGTGATTCAGACATAATATTATTGCATGTTGTTTTGCAATAATTCTCATTAGTAAAGTAATATTGTTTCAAACATTTATCATAGCATTTATTAAAGCTTTTTGCTGATAATTTTAAAGGCTCGATTTGTGAGTCTTCCCGACAATGAATGTGACAAGAATAATTTTTTTTCTCATGAACACATCTTCCATAACATTTTTTTCCAGTTGATGAATTTAGGTTGGAGACTTTGAGTGGTTCATTTGATTGACAGTAAATAGTTTCTTGTTGCTGATATCCATGGGCATCGGTATCTGACCAGCATGAACAGAGACCGACTGAAGACGAACTTGACACCGCAACTGGTTTAAAAGTTCTGCAGTATTCATAAGTGCAAGTCTTGAAATCATATCCATAGTAATACCAGTCATAGTAACATGAATCAGTACATTCATTTAACTCTACCAAAGGAGAAACTTGAATATTATTCTTCGACTTGAAATCATTAAAAACTGAAAAAATCTCTTCTTTACATGCAAAAGATGCACAGTTTTTAAAAGCATTCCCAGAAAAACCTTCACATCTCTGACAAGACTTACTCGAAGATTGACTTAAAAGTGACTTGCTATTGATGATGTTTTCACATTTATTAACAATACAAAGATACTGGAAATTCACTTCTTTTTCATTATAAAACTCTCCACATTGCTTACAACTTTTCACTCCAATTAATTGACTCCTAGCGAAATGTTTATCATTTTCAGAAAATACAAAAGCTGCTTTATTTTCAAGTTCTTCTTTACAGTTGTATTTGATGCAAGACAAGTAACTCGCTCCATCAAAGTAAAGACAAGTCGAGCACTTTGAAGAAAAACTAACAGGATGGTTCTTCGAGAACAAGACTTGCTTTCCTGAGACTTCTTCTTTGCAAGCAGTGATTAAACAAAGATGTCCTGCTGCTGAACTAAAGCAATCTGAGCATTTGGAAGACTTTCCCATGTTCACCTGTTCGAGAAACAAATCAAAAACTGTTAAAAACTGTTCATGACAAGCTCCTGAGAAACAGTTTTCATTCTTCAAAGCACTTTCACCAGTGCACAAGTCAACACAAGTCATCCCCTTAGTCAAAGTCTGACCCTTGCTAAGATAAAGTCCTCTCTTCAAGGCACTTTCCTTGCAATTATAAACAAGACAAGTGCTAAACCTAGAAGAATCTTCCCTAAACTCTTCGCATCGGGCACAGGAATTTTGAACTTCTCCTAAAATAAGTCCAGTTTGTCCAAAGTACTCAAAAGCAGCGATGACCAAGTCCCCCTTGCACCAGGTTTGAATGCATTGTTCATAAAGATCGAACTGTCCATTTTCATAATAATCGCTGCAGTCAACACATCCTAAAACAAATGAAGAAGGTTCGACTTTCACTAGTTTCAAAATAATTTCTTCTCGGCAGTTGGTCTTGAGGCAATATTCCAAATAATCATGATCAGTGATATCATGACATTGAAGGCATTTTTCACCGTCTTTACTTGAAGAGTCGAATTTCAGTCCAAAGGTCTTTTTGGTGCAGTACCTTTTCACGCATTTGCTGTAGTCAGTCCCACTTGTCACGTATTGTTCGTAGCACCAGTCAGTGCAAGCGCTTAAGGACTGTGACTTTACAGAAAAAGTTGAAGACATTTGAACTGAAATCTTTTCTTTGCAGTGAAACACGGCGCAGGAGGATAGATGTTCACTGTCTTCTGCATTGGATAAGAACTTCTGGCATTGTTGGCATCTTGAACCACTTTCAGACCCTTTAACAAGTTCTTTCGCTTGGGCCTGGCAGTTTCTTCGATAACATGCAAAGAAATAATCACTTGACTCAACTAAATTCGCACATTCAAGGCAAGTTTTTTCAGTCACTACTCCGAACTCGAGGATCGAGTTCGGCTCTAAGGCTGTTGTTTTTAGAACGATTGAATCTATTTCTGAATTTGAAGAAGATTTAGTTAACTCTGGCATCTTGCTTTTGCAGACCTGTTTAATGCAAGAGTAGTACTGTTCCCCTGAATACTTCCAGAGACACTCAACACAACTGTGAAACTGGAAGGTCTTGCCAGAGTTATCAGCTGAGGCGAGGAAGAGAGTAGAGAAGGATAAGAAAAGGCTTAGGGTAAGTTTAAGAGCCATCAGAATTATTATGGAGTTTAAATAGTCTTGTTATTTAAATTCGCCACTGAAAAGAACTGAATTAATCTTGTTAAGTCATTCTGGGTGTTAGGATGAGGAATCTTTGTAGTTAATGCTTAGGATTATTCAGTCGATATTAAAGCATGAACTTAAATAAAAGCAGTAGTCACTTCGATGTTGACAATGGACCCTTCGCTGTGAAAAGCGTCAATATCAGGACACGATCTGCAAGTATCAGGCCTGGAGACATCCTGCAAAATGAAGCTTTTAAATCTCAACCTGCTGATCAGAAATTCGGATATAAACTCACCTGGCTTAGGTCAAGGACTGGAAAATCTTCAGAAAAGATGAGTCAAACTGTCGTGACACGTAGAAAGAAAGAAACAAGAAAAAAACACTTCTTGACTAGTCCTTTTGGAGTGATTCTGAAAGGAAAAAAATTAGTTCAAAGATATGGAATCGGAAGCATTTTCAGAGAAAAACTCGAGTTCAACCCGAAAAACGCGATATTTAGAGACCACTTTAATATGAGAAGTAAATGGAAATAGTCACTTCCTTTTCCCTGGTAAAACGCATCCTTTTAAAGCACTAACAAAAATGTCAAAGGCAAAATTCAGTCAAATTTTCAAAAAATT
Organism: Stentor roeselii; assembly: GCA_006503475.1. NCBI lineage: Eukaryota > Ciliophora > Heterotrichea > Heterotrichida > Stentoridae > Stentor > Stentor roeselii. The sequence continues at coordinate 39,698 of RSEH01000146.1, forward strand.
GTCTTAATCCTCTATTTTTTCACGATTTTTCCTTTAAAAACCCGTTCAAACCCCTTCTTCAAATCTAAAATCCAAAGGGCCTCATTCAAATCCCGACCAGAAATCCAATCCTCAAAAACTCAAATCAAAAAACTCCAAAAAATCCAATTACTCCAAATAAAATATTAAAATTAATTAGGTGCGAATCTCCTGAAAACAGGTAAACGTCTTTTTTCATTTTCATTCGAAATTCGTTCAGGTTCCGGAGAATTCGAAGCAGTTTCGAGTGAAGGGTCTTTGTGTTTGAATTGACACCGACTCCCGTACTGACAGTACCCAAGTTCATGAAATTGTTTGCAGTCTTTTGTCTTGTAGTTCGTAAATTTCGTCTTTCCTCTCAGGTCTTCTGATCCATGTGCGAAGGCACACTTGTCGCCGAACTTGCAAAGCCCAAGAGGCCAGTTTCGGCACATCTCTGTTTTGAACTTTTGCCCGGAGTCCTCTCGTTTTCTGATTGTTGTCCCAGCGAATGAGGAGAATTGGTATGAAGCCATTTTAATTTGTTTATATTTAAAATGAAACAGTAAATAACTAAATCAAAAGTTTTTTAGGTGATTTTTATTTACAGAGTTATTAAATTAAGAACATGTTTTCTAAGAATTTTTCTTTCGTGGTGAAGGAAAATTTACGGTGATGTTTACAGAAGAGCTCGGGTTTTGATGGAGGGGGCTTTAAGAGACCTTGGATTTTTTCGTATAGAAGCTTGTGGATTGATGAGGTTAGGATCTTTGTTACTTGGTGGGGTATTAGGAATTTGAAGTGGAGTGAGTCGAAACCTGCGTTGATTTTTTGGATGTTTGAGACTTGTCTTGAGATTTTTTTTAAAGTTGAAGGATTTTCTTTTACCAGAGAACTGTTCAATAACACAGTTAATGGCGTAAACTGATAGTCATCATAAGGTACAGGGCTTCGATCAACATTTAACTTAACCGTCAGTCCAGTCTTCGTAACAATCAAGCTTTCAGTAACATCTTGACTATTCTCAGCGAGGCGATGAGAGGTAATAACCAAAACCTGTTTTTCAGGTGAAACAATAGAAAAATCCTGATAAATCCTGCTATAATCCAGCATTTTTCTCCCTTCCCTAAAGCAATTTTCCGGAAAAACCATCTGATACCCAGCACTAAGTTTAATCCCAAGGTCACTAAACGCCATCAAAATCTCTAAAAACATTTCATAGTCCTTCTGACAGACTAAAACAACCTGAAAACTCTTACAAAGTTTCCTAACAACAGTCAAAGTCAAAGGTTTTAAAGCCAAGTCATCAAGATTCTCTCCAAAAACATTTTCAAAATTAAGAACAACCAAATTCTTCAAAAATCTGCATCCTTGAGGACTAAAGTACAAAGTCCTTAAACTCGGTATAAACCTTTGAACCTTTCTAATCCTCAAAGATTTCAAAGGTCTCAAAACCTGAGAAAATCCAAGACAAGAACATTCATGAAGAGCCTTCGGAGCCTTTTCATTAAAAGTCTTAAAAGCAGGTTGAGCCGAGTAAAACTTTCTAAAAATCCTGATATAATAAGGAAACGAGTTAACACTCAACTCAAGTGAACCTTCAAGAATCGCATGAAAAGAGGTAAAGTTATAGTTTTTCAGAATGTTCATGAAATAAAATGGATCCTCTGATAAGTTCATCCTGTCACTGGTGACTGGAGATAAACCTATTGAGACCAAGTTATTCAAAGCTGCCATGTTCGACATTGAAGAAGTCGTACTTGTCATCATGATTGTTGGGTTGCTGCTCTCGTCAAAGCTGGTAAAGTCCACACTGATTTTTTTACGAGTTCTTCTTTCTCGATGCTTTTTTATCTGGATTTTCAGTTGAATGTTGGACTTGTCTAAAGGCTTCAAAATCCCGGTTTTCGTGTTTTTCTGAGAATCGCTTTTTTTTTCATTCAAGCGTATAACTGATGTGTTCTTGCAAGGACCTTCTTGTCGCGCAATTGTCGAAGTTTGACGGGTTTCCACGTTGTTTTTCTTGATTGAAGGTAAAGTTCTTGTTTTTTGGATTGAATCTCGCTGGTGGATCTTTTTTTTCTCGAGGATGACAACTTCTGCGAAAGTTTTACTTCCTTGGGAGTCATTAAGACTGCTTAAGGTGCTTTGATGAAGTTTTTGTCTTATTATCTGTGAACAGCGACTCGGGGTTTTCGAGGGCTTCAAGTCGATGCGTTGGTTTTTTGTTGTGAATGTATTCGGAGCAACGTAGGCCATGTTATATTAGTTAAATATTTCAGCTCCATTTCAAAACGGAAGTCGTGTTTCATGTCGATTTTTGAAGGGTTTTAAGACTTTTTTTGGGTTTTGATTAAATTTTCTTGGCTTTAGAAGATTTTGGAAAATTCTTGGAGGAGGAAAGAATCATTTGCAGAGGATTTTTTTATGAGGAAAAATTTAGATATTATTTTATGGAATTAAATGATAATATTAGTGAGAAACAAGAAAATTTTATGATTTTTGGATTTTTAGGTGATGACATTTTTTATTGAAGTTTTCGTTAGTTTTACAGGAGCAGGATTTTAAGTAATAATTAGGTTTAAGTCATTTAGGTTTTCTGAAGGTTTAGGTAAAGTTTTGGTGGTTTGGATATTTGGTAATCTAGAAACTGTCTTTTATTTAAGTTTTTTATGCTTTTAGATTAGAAAGAAACTTTTTTACTATTGATTGAAATTTTTCTTATTAAATATTCTTTCTGATACTAAAACTCAATAAATAAATACTTAAAGGAGGTATAGTCTATTCATTTTTTTAACATGAGAAGTAAAATCTTTGAAAAATTAATTTCTCTTTTAATAACAAGTACTTAATATAAAGTTTTAAATATTTCGAACCCTGGAAAAAAGTGTATATTCAAATTCTTATCAAACGCTTGTATGCTTTAAAATTTCGAGGAGAAAACTTGAAAAAGATATTTTGGTAAGTTTTTTATGACAAGGTAAAATTATTTACTACAGAAACAAATTTTTTTATTGATAATCATCAAGCACTTTTAAATATTGTATTTTAAAGTCAATAGCAAATGTGTTCAAAATTTCAACTTTTATTCTTGATGATGATCATTCCTAGCATAACAATTTTTAAATCCGGATTGAAACCATCTTGCTAGTATAAGTACGAAAATTATTCAAGCTTTAAATTAAAACTCTTTGTTGCATCCTATGCTCCTATCAATTAAATTGAAAAGTAATTAAGTAGAGGAAGGAGATTAAGATTAAAAAATTCCTTGTTAGTATTCACGAAGTTTCAAAATTTTACTTGAAAATTACTTTATTTTCAACTACCTGATTTATTTCATGATAAGATTCTCTGAATACTCAAACTAACCATTTATTCTTTACCAAAATTATCAGATATTTGCGAAAATAAAAATTACTTGTAAAATGTTAAGGAAAATTTCATATCCTTCATCATCTAATTTGAAGACACAAGTAGAAAACACGAAAGAACTGATAAACCTTCTTCATAAATTTCAAGAAAATCTAGCTAATCAACCAATAAAACTTTCTTTTGTTCCTGAAAAAATTTCAAAAATCTTGCCCAAAACTCCAAAAAAATTTTCAGATGTTCTTCAAGAAGTTGAAGAAAAAGTTCTTCAAAATAATATTAACTGGGGACATCCTATGTTTTTTGCCTTTTTTCCTTTAACTTTATCCTGGTCGTCGATTCAAGGTGAAATTTTGGCAAAGTGTTTGCAAAATGTCGCATTTACCCGGGAGATTTCCCCAATTTCACATGAGATTGAGATAACTGTAGCTGACTGGCTCTGTGAAATGCTTGGTCTTCCAAGCCATTTTTTCAACAGTTCCGGTCCAGGAGGTGGGATGACCTACACAACAGCATCAGATGCAGTTCTAACAGCGATGAGTTGCGCACGTTTAGAGACAGGTTCGAATTCAGTGGCATACGTATCAGACCAGGCTCATTTCTCAATCGAAAAATCCGCGCGAGTATTAGGAGTTCCCATCCGAGTGATCCCAAGCTACCTGAACCCATCTCTCGGGACCTACTCAATCAACACTGAAGCTCTCAAGTCCCAAATCTTCAAAGACAAGTCTTCAGGTCTCAAGCCCAGTTTCATCGTCGGGTGCATCGGAGGCACCAACGTCTGCTCCGTAGACGAAAACGACAAACTCGCTGAAATCGCTGAAGAAGAAAAAGCCTGGTTTCATATCGACGCGGCATATGCTGGAAGCTTTTGCATGTTACCTGAATTTAAACATTTCTTGAAAGGAGTCGAAAAATGCACTACTTTCAACATCAACTCATCGAAAATGCTACTCACAGCAATAGGCTCTAGTCATATGTGGGTCAAGGATAAAGCCTTGCTTGTTCGAAACCTTGCTCAAAGTGCGAGTTATTTAAAAGGAGTTAATGATGTTGACTTTAAGAACTGGCAAATTCCTCTTGGAAGAGAATGCAATGCGATGAAGAGTTGGTTCGTCATTCAAGAGTTTGGGGAAAGTGGAATTCATGAACATCTTAGAGGGTTTCTTCAGGCAACTCAAGTAGCAGAGGACTATGTGAATCAGGATGAAAGGCTTGAAATGGTCGTTAAGCGAATTTTTGGACTTGTTGTTTTTAGAGTTAAAGGAGAAAATTCAAAGACAGACTTGCTGGTCAGTCGCTTGTCGCAAGATGAGAATATTTTTTTATTGGGTAGCAAGTTGTATGATAAGAGTATCATCAGGTTTACCCCGGGTGCAGTGGTCGAAGGTCATTTGAATATTCATAAAGCATTCGAGATTTTAAAAAGTTATTTAGACTAGATTCTTATTAATAATGCTGAGAATCCCCGTCAGACTCATGAGGTCAGCTTTTCTTGGCAGGGAGTCCGAATGGGCGAAAAAGGATTTTGATGAGGTTAGGTCGATTCATATGGAAGACCAGATCCCCAGAGAATACGTAAGGATGAAGTATCTCTGGCAACATCCTTTAGAACTCAAACAAAAATACAAAGAAAGAAGAAAACTCCGAGAAGCAGAAATACAAAAAATCCAGGAACAAGAAAGTAAAACCGTTCTTCACTCTTTCAAACCACTCGACGCGATTCCCATGCCCAGAGACGACCAAATTTTTGCTATTCTTACAATCGCAGGGACTCAATACAAAGTTACCAAGGACGATTCAGTGCTTGCTGAAAAACTTGAATACGATATTGGAACTCAAGTCGTCTTTGATAATGTTGCACTTGTTGGCACTCCTCAATATACAATCATTGGAAGGCCTCGAGTTGACAGTGCTAAGGTCTATGCTACTGTTGAACAGCAGGTCTTTACTGATAAGGTCATTGTTTTCAAGAAGAAGAGGCGTAAGGGATATAAGAAAAACTTCGGACATCGGCAGGAAGCCACGATTTTGAGAGTTGATAAAATTGAACATGAGATTAATTCAAAATGTGACTTGCTCTTACCGGTTAGATAGTGGGAGTTAGTTAAGTGATTTGGACTATTTTTATGAAAATATCGAAAAATTGAGGGGTTGCTTAAGTCATTCAAAAGATGAAGGGTCTTATTTGAGAACTGCTTTAATCTCCATCTTAAAACAGTCATTATACAGATATCTTGATTGTCACTATTAATATCATCAAATAATTACCATGGCACTCGGTGTTTCTCATTCAAATATGCATTGGAACCTAAAACCCTTCTCTTCTATTCATTCCAACATCTCAAGTCCTCAACCTTCCTTTCATTCTTCAACTAAACCTAGTCCAAACTCAAGAGAATTGAATGATCATCAAGACCCTTTTACAAACTTTCAGTTATCATCTAATGGAAAAGGAAGACTTCGACCTGTTTTGACGAAACATCGAAGAACTCCTACTTTAACCCGAGTTCAGGAATTTAAAGATAACGAGGAAGTTTTGTTGAGAAAATCAGCGAGTTATAAAGTTATGAGAACTGTTTTTCGAGTAGAAAATAAAAGAGGCGCTTCACAGAAAAGTAGTAATCCTAAAATTAACACAGAAAACAATTCTGAGGTGACAAGGGAGGTCCAAACTCCTTTTTTTAAGCCTCATCCAAAGTCACTGGAAAGGCCTCAACAGGTAGGATCTTTAATTCAGAAAAGAAACGGAAGGACTTTGTTTTTCGAGCATGTCAAAAAAACGATTCCTGTCGAAGTCAGCTTCGGTGTTTCAGAAAAAAAGAAGGAGATAAGGAGTAGTAGGGTAAGATTGTTTTGTAATTAAATATGGTTAAAAAAAGCAAGAAAATGATATAATTAATGAATCTTCTTGAGAACTAAAATCTTTCTATTCCAATTTTCATTTTTTCCTTATTTCTTCAATAAAACTATAAATCTAATAATCATGTCGAATATCATCGAAAACCTCTCACTTCTCAACTCAAATCTAGAAAAAGTCATCGAAAACTTCATCAAAACCTGCAATAACTGTAAAAATAAACAGTCACTGAACTAGAAGACTCTCTCAAGTCTTCAAAAGAAAACCTCGTTACTGCCCACTCCACTCTTGTCGAGCTGCAACAGTCCAAGTTCAGTCAACCAGACTCCTGGGAAAAAATCAGTCAAAACATTCAAGAAAATCTTTCAAGAGTAGAAAAAACCTGCGTAAAAGCCATTCAGATGGAAAATAGCGAAAGAGTCTCACAAGAGCATCTCCAAAAACAAAGCGAAATCTCAAAAATCACTGATTTTTTCAATGAAAAAAAAGAGATTCTTAACCAGAACTACAAAGCCCAGTTAAAATCTTTAAAATAGTCTTAAGTCAGTAATAAACTCATTTGAAATGGAAAGTTTATATAAAAGGCCTCTTTCATCTGTTTGCAAATATAAGTCGATTCAAGTCGACATCCTTCAAAGTCCTCTACCACTTCCAAAGATCGAGAAAATGAAAAAAACTGAAAGATTCACAAAACTGCTAAAAAAAATCAATGAACTTCACCACACTTTAACAGAAGGAAAAAAATTAAACCGCATTTACCTTACCCATGCTTGCACAGCTGAAAACTCATATCGCGACAACAGTGTTTTTTATGCAACTTGGAGGGGACTTGCAGATGAAAACAAGGACTACAAAGAAAAGATAAAGAAAATCGAGTTGCAAAACTACAGAATTTCTCGATTGAAAAAAATGAGACTACAGAGTAAGAACTAGTTTGTTTAATTAACTTCATCTTTCAATGATTACTAAAGTGTCAATTTTAACACACTTCTAATTTGGCAAATATTTCTCATTTATGTCTGACTTTTTCTTGAGAGCCCGAAGAGTGCTTTATGTAATCGGGCTTAAAGATAACCTAGAAATCAGACAAAGAGAAAAGTTGAAGAGTTCTTTTAGAGGCTTTCTTTATTTGCCCCTCCCTGTGACTCTGATCAGTATCATTATCACTACTCGCCTGAAGAATCATCGACTTTTCTTGGGACCTGGACTTGTTTCGAAAGACTTGAGAATGAGGAATATGTTTAGAGTGTATTTTCAAGCGATTTTTACGTGTTTTTGTTCAGGGGCTTATTTTTATATGAGATTTCTTAAATGTGTGGATGATGTTTATGTTGAAAAACTCACAGCGCATCAGATCACTTTGCATGAAGCTAGACTTGTGGAGGATCCTGAGTACTTTAAAAGAAATACATGTTTTAAATATGAGTAGCAGCTGTGAAATTTTGTGTTAATAGGTCATAATTTCAGTCATTGACTTAGAATTAATGATTTAAGTAGGTTTGAGAGGTTTACTTTTGAGTGGCTTGAGTTTTTCTTGATTTAGGGTTTGTGGAGGAGTTATGAATTTTAGTAGTCTAACTAGTGCTACTTTATTAATCAGATAATCTAAAATGATTACTACCTAGAGGTATTTTAAATTTATGTAATCAATAAGCATAAAATCATAAATTTTTCTTTATCTGTTTTATTCCTTTGAAAAAACTATTCTTCTGAATAATCGCCCATATTTTCCAAGCAAATTATAATGATTCCATAGATTAATTAAGTTGTTCAATATTCTATATTCTAATCCTATTCTTCCCTCTAAGCTCTTCAAAATTAATCAAAAAACCTTATTTAATATTATCTTCCTAATCTAATATCTTTCATTATTTGACAACGCGATAAAACTACACAATACAATTTCCCCTTCACCAAAGCATGAAGAATATAATTAAATTAAATCATTTCTGATTAATATCATCTTAAATCGGATTAAAATTTCCATTACAATATAATTAATTATCATATTCAAATCCAATAAACTCCATATGAAAATAATATCTTAGAACTTTTAAGATCCCAAGATCGAAAAATAATAAAATCTGAAATATCCTCGATCAATAAAAAAAAAACTAGCGAAAAATATTAAAATCATTTGAATGCGCCTTTAATTTTAATCAAATAAATTCAACTTCAAATAATATAAATCATTTAATCAACATGACTCTACATAATAGCTCGATGATATTCAAAGTACTTCAAAGCTTCTGCATTTAGAGATTCCTAAATAACTTAATTAGTTCTCTGATCCCAAGACTTTCATTTAAAACAATGTCTAAATCCAAAGAATTCGATTTCATGCTGACCACTTGACTGAACCTTGCTTTTAACAGTGTCGAATGAAGAAGAAGCACACAACAGATTCAAGAATAAATAAAAAAGAATGAAATTTATTAATAGTTTTATTAATGAAAAACTCACGACCTATTTCAGCTTATCAATTCCAGAAATCTAATTCTCAGGCTTCACTCATTTGGAAACCAAGACCTTCAACAGCTGTCTTTCCCACGACTTCTGCGCAAAATATGAACATCAGCATTGAAAGATCCAATGATGAGCATGCTGATCTTCCTAGAGAGTCACTAGGGTCTCGCATGTCGTATACTGTTACACGACCAAAGTCAGCCTTTCAAAAGCCAAAAGCAAGTTTTCAAGTAAACACGCGGGTCCTAAGCAAACTTTACGATTCAAACTTCGAAGTAATCAACAAATTTCCATTAAATAGACAAGAAAGACCAAGCCTAGTTCACAAGCTCCGAACTCTCTGCAATACCAGATCACGCAAGTTACTCGAAGACTCAACCAAAGAAGAAAAAATTCCTAAACCAAATGATTCTCTCATAAACGAAATCAAAGAAATCTGGGAAAAAACGACTCCAACCTTAAGACCCTCGACAGCAATTCAAAGAAACATTCGAACAGTTTACTTTCCAGGCTTCGAGAAACAAACTGACGACCTTCCTGCGATTCCAGAGAAAAAAGACTGCGAAATCGACCTTGACCGTTTAAACATCCTCGAGCAGGACCTGAAGTTCTTTAAAAAAACCTGCGAAATTCAAGTAGTTGGAAAAGAACCTGCTTTAAACATTCCAATTTTCCCTGAATTTCCAGGAAAAGTAGTAAAAAAAGCGAAGTTAAAATTAAAACGTTCTGAAACCCAGGCAGTTTTAAAAAATAAAGAATTTAATTGTAATCTAATTAACTAAAACCTAAACTTTAGCCGAGTAGCCATTAAAAGAGTTTCACTTAAAATGATCTCAGCAGCCAAGCCAATAATAAATGAAATTGTCCAGTCTTTGCTTGACTTCATCAAGAAAACTCCGATAATACAGCAGATTTGTAGAAGAATCGCGAGACTTGTAAAGAGTTTTAACTTGAATCGACTATTTGTGCCTTTAAAAGCGAGAACTAAACAAATTGACAGCGGAAGTGATAAAAACGAGCTGAGAAAACCGGAGACTATCAGGTTTAAACCAGTATAACCTAATAAAATCACTTGAATAAAAATCATGAAAATAATCACTGTCGAAAATATCAGAAGTTTTAAAGTTCTTGAAAGGTTTAGACTTGAGCAGAAGATGCTTAAAAATAAGTGCTTTGAAAAAATAGAGATTTTTAGTTCTTGATAATCGTTTTCTGTTTGATATCTTGAAGTGGTTTCTCCAGTGCTGACTGGAACTTTTTCGTTTACTGGATGCACTTTTGCCTTTCGGTCGAAAAACCTTAGGAATGGGGTCAAGATGAAGAAGATGCTGAATAAAGAAATAAGTGTATAAAGTTCTGGTCCTAGGTTATAAAAGACTGATTCTGAATCTGAAGCGAATTTCACTCTGTAAATCCCATTTTTCTTTGCAATTAGAAACTTCTCACAATTCACAGTCTTCCAATGTCCTGACTCTTGATGATAACAACTTCCTATTTTTCTTTCCTCATCTTCAGCAGTCACTTTACAGCCAGAACCTGATAAAACAGAAACCGGTTCATTTCTGAAGAAGTCTCCTGAGTCTAGGTATAAAGTTGAATAAGCATTTAAACTGAACATTAAGTCTTTTCCTTCTACACTTGAAACTATCTCAACTCGGACTATATCGTTTTTTTTGAACCCTGCTTCTGATAAGTCGAATTTCAAGGAAAGCTTGTTGATTTCGCCGATTTGGGAAAAAATGTCTTCTGTTATGGATAGTTCGAAGTTTTTTAATATTTTGTTGTAGGAAAGACCGTCGATTGACTGTTGACTTAGAAGTTTTTGTAGAAGGAGTAAGGATAATTCTTGACCTTCTGGACTTTTGTCTAGTTCTGTTACTCGGCATGACAGAGTTTCTAATTCTTGGAGCAATTTTGTTTCTAGTTGGGAACTTAGTGAAGTTGAAACTAGGAGGATGTAGGCCTTTAAGTTCTTTTTTGCTATTGATAGGTCTTGTCTCTCGTCTAGTAAATCAAGAACTACGTCTAGAATTTCTCTGTCTGAGCAACTACCTGATTCTACTAATTCCACAAAGTCATTCCATATGATTCGAATGAGTTTTTCGTCAGCCCTATCACTCAAAATATAAATAATAGCATAAATAGTATCATATCTATTTTTCATCTCCAAATAAATATCGACCAAAGTAAATTCACTCTGCCTCAAATATCTAGTCAAACTAACAAGATTATCTCCACTGATCCAGCAATCTTTAAGCCCATCACAGACCTCAACCAAGACATAAATACTTCCAGCTGGAAAACTCAATCCAGTAATAACCGAAGAATAAGAAGTAAGCACCAAACTATATCTCTCATTTCTCTTGATCCCAATTTTATAAACAAGCGGGTAGTCAGAATTATCCAAATCCGCACATCCAGCGACAACGACACTAACCTTTTGACTTCTAGACCCAGAACTGGGAGAAACTGAGACACTACTGCATTCAGCTCCTTTATTCACACTAAAACTCGAAGTTGCAACAGTCCAAAAACTATCCAAACTCGCTTTATATTGAAAAGTATAAGCTGTCCCTCCAGTTAACTTTCCAGGACTTATCCAAAGTGCACTACTTGTAGATGAAAAACTCACAGAAATCCCTGAAACTTGACTCCATTGAAAAGAAATCGTTCCTGAAGTCCCACCTGAAGAAGCCGCTGCTCGAATCACCACCTGAACTGCATTTGAAACTTTCATCTGAGGTCCGAGGATAGAAACTTTAAGAGGATTTTCAGGAATGATAGAAAATGTTAAGATTTGAGTCGCTGATCGTGATTTTGTCGCTGAAATCGTAAAGTTGACTTGAAAGGTTTCGAGACTTTCAAAGGCTGACTTGGGAATAGTTATAGAAGAAGAATCGCTTGATTGTGAGTTGTAGGTCCAGGAATAAGAAAGTGATGTTCCGTCTGGGTCGTATGAACGGCTCCCGTCGATTGTCAGGTCGTATGAAGGGGAGATTTTTTGGTCGGATTTAGAAAGAATCAGGACCAGGTCTGAGGAAATTATGTTGATTGAGATTGAAGCGAATCCAGTAATTGACCCACATTCTAAGTCAAGAGAAATCGTGTAAGACCCGTAAGCGAGAGTCCGATCAGGTATTTTCAAATTACTGGATCCCAAAGCAAGTCCAGAAACAGAAGGACTGATAGTCCACGAGGAAGTCAAATCTTCAGAACAACTGCATAAATCAGTATTCACTCTAGAGATCGAAATATCGGCACTTCTCTTAAAGTCCGTTCCTGAACCAGCATCTAGTGAAAAGGTCATCTTTGAACTGTCTTGAACAGTAACTTCGAAATTTACTGAATCACTCCAGCCGAGACTATTTGAAACTGTTAATTTTAGAGTAAATAATGATGGAGAGTTTGAACTTAGGGTCACCTTTACTTGCTCGCTTGTGGAATAAGTAGTTAAATCGACTCCACTTGGAGAATCGACTACTTCCCATGAGTAGCTCAGGCTTAACTTTTGGGGACCGTGAGATAGACTTCCTGAATAGATAAAGGTTTTTGTTGTGCAGGATATTGTTACTTTTGATGGACCTGATATCGTCGCTGTTAACTCGGGGGATACTGAGTAGGCTACTTGTATGCTAATCGGATCTGAACTTTTTTCAGGGGATTCTAGAAGAAAGGTCTCTGTTAGCTCTAAACCGATGCTTGAAGTAATGCTGAAGTCGTTTCCTAAACTTATTAGGAGGGTTTTGAAGTTTTTTATGGAACAAAGGGCGTTTGTTCCCAGTATACCGTAATTAACAAAAAAAGCACTACAGTCTGCACCAGTCACCTCAACATTAATCTTATAATCAAAAATCAATGTAATATAAGCCATATTTGGGTCAAAGTACTTATAGTTCACATGACTCGCTTTAACATAAAAATCCCCAGCAACACAAGATCCAGAATTTTCATCAGTTTGACTAGAACTCTTATAAAAATACCCAGAAACACAACTTTTACAGCCTCCAGAAACAGTACACAAACAATGACTCCCACATTGACCACAGCTTTCATCATTATCTTTACCGTATCCATCTTCGCACTCATCACATGTGACAGAATCGCTTGATGAAGACTTATACCCAGTTGAGCATTTTGAGCAAGGAGTTCCATCATCAGCTGCTTCGAATCCATAATTGCATTCAGCACATTTGTTCCCTTCTTGGTCATCCTTCCAGCCTGTGGCGCAAATATCACATTTATAAGTTTCCGTATTATTTTTAAATCCTTGAGCACAAACACTACATTTTTCAGCTGCTCCTTCTGAACTATCATATCCCGAACTGCAAATAGAGCACTTTCCTTCATCACTATCCTCAAAGCGATACGAGCACAATGAGCAAGGTCCATCAGAGCCATCAACAAACTGATAAGCGCAACTGGGGCAAGAATTATCTTTGAAAGCCCATCCAGTTTGGCAGACATCACATTTGGTATTCGAGTAACAAGTGCAATTATCACTGCAGCATTCGAAAGAAGAGGAATATCCTGATTCAGCCTGACAGTCTCTAATAGGAGCGAATGTTCCTTGGTCAGTGTAAGAAATACTCAGTTCTTTTGATGATTTATCATAATTTTGAACAGTGCAGGTTATAAAGTGGTTTGAAGAGTCTTCTAAGCATTTGAAGGATTTTTCAGTAGATCCTTTTGTGATTAAAACTTTGCTGAAACTGAAACATCCTGTCCCTGAAACTGCTTCTGGCTGAGATAGATAAGTTGTGGTACTATCTGTTATATCTCCTGCTTTTAGCAATTTATAGGCGAAGATATCGCTGGAAAAACCGAGACCACTGTAAAAAGAACTAATTTCCAGCAATTCCACTGAAGATGAGCAAAAATCGCATGTGCAGTCAGTTGTTATTGTTTTAAAATCCTTTGTAACTGTTATTAAGTTGGAGCTTAAAGAACTTTCGTGAGTCAGGACCACGTCACTTGAATCTGGACCGCTAGGGTAAAGCTTTTTTATAAAGTTCACAAAAAAGTCGAAGGTGGAGTCTACTGCGCTTCTGTAAGAGGCTTCTGATTTGTTGTAACTTTCTAAGTAATAAACAGCTGGCTTCGCCAGATCAAGGCTTGAAGTTAAATAATCAGCAAAGTTATCCGTGCATAAAGATCTCGACGTCAAGTCAAATAAATCATCTAATTTCGTTTCAGTTATTTTTAGGTTTAGTTCAAGTCCTTGGTATAAAAGATCTGATATCGCTGTGTGAAGGTCTAAGTAATTACTTGAGGATATCTTGTTACTTGAGCAGTCAAAACTACCAGAGTAGTTTTGAAGTTCTTCTAATAAGTAAGAGTAAAAACTTGTTGTAATCGCTTCATTTTTCATTGATGATACGGACTTTGGAATAGAATTACTTGATTTATAACCTTGATAAGTCGTATTTAGAGTTGAATCGTCATTCAATCGCCTCTTGAAGTTTTCAATGCAACTCATCAGGCTGACATCAAATCTTCCTGAATCACAGATGAGGTTTTTACTTAGGAATCTTAATTCAAAATCTTCAATATTTTCAGAATTTGAACTGGAAATTTCGCTTTTTCTTAGAAGTTCTTCATAGTTGACTTGAACTATTCTTGAAATTCCTGAATTTGAAAAACATGAGACACTCAAGAATGGCGCATCATGATCAGAGCCTTTTAAAATCAATATGGAACCTGAGCTTGCATTTATTTTTGATGATAATTTTGAACAGTCTCTGGTTTCCTCAGGGGATTTCGAGGAGACTAGGGACTTTATTAATTGAGAAATCGATTTTTCTGAGTTCTGATATGAAGACAGTGATGAATCTATGTAGAAGACTTGGAAGGATTTGGTTTCAGCCACTTCTTGTACCTTTTGAAAATGATTTGATGTCGAGCCTAGACAAGTTCCCAAGAAGCAGATGATCAGCAAAGCCCGGATAAAATACCCTACGTTTCCTGTTTCATGAACCATTTATATATTAAATTTAAAATACCCAGCCAAAATTAGCTCCAGTTGCATGATTTGAGAATTTGATATATTTCCTAAGTAACCAAAAATTTAATTGCTTCATATATTTAAGATAGTTTCATTAATACACAATTAGACTGCTCTGCTTGTATTTTTTATCTTCTTGTATTATATATAAATCTGTATTTATCAAGCATATAAAACTTCAAAATCTTGTAACAATAGATTTTGATAATTATTATTTAAATTCAAGTAAAATATTTAGAATATAGCCAAGGTTCTTTGAATGAACTTAAAAGGAAGACAAGTAATACTTTTTTTGAGTTACACTAATAGTAGTAGAGACTGATTAATACCTAAGTTAAGAATAATTATGTGCATTTAATCTGTAATAAAGATTGTACCATTCTTATGAGATCATTTCAATATAATTATTAACTTTGATGATTATAAACATTCAATTACAAAATTTACTCATATATATGTAGATCTTCTACTAAGTAAGCGTATAAATTAGCATAATCCCTTTAGTCGTAATTAAATTACTGACTTAGGAAATAAAATTATTCGATTTTTAACTTTGATTAGTGGCACTATGACTTAAATCATTTTTAAATCGCCTCTCAGCATTTTTAATCCAGCTAATCAAAACAACATCGAACCTGCCTGTATCTCAATCGAAGTGCTACAAAGAAATTAATTTAAAAATGTTATAAATTCAAATTTTTAACTAAAATTGGTCTTTTCTTCAAGTTTTTTCGTCGTTAATTGAGTTATACTTTAAATCTTTTAAATTTAGAAAAATGAAATTCTTGTGAATGACATTCAAGATTAATCACTGCTCAACATTGATTTAACCTGGTTTGCATTTATATTGATGAGATATAAGAGTAATTTTTTTGTTTATTCTCAAATTTTCGATGATTAAAAAGATTTGATTTATTTTCGCGGTTCTGATCTGAAATCAATGACAAGTAGATATGAAGTACCTGAGACGATATTTTATACTTTTGAATCGATATCATCGTCAAATAATACCGAAGAGTCAAATGAAAAACCAGATTTTATACAGCCCTAATTTTTCTTAGACATTTAAAGAAACCCAAACAAAATGGAACAAAATTCCATGATCGACTTCTTACGAAACGATTTCCGTGAATTTTCAATAGACCGTGGCCATTCCTCAGAGAACAGTGGTTTTTCAAACAACTACATCTCAACAAACCGATACACCTTCCTATCCTTCCTTCCAAAAAACCTATTTTTCCAATTCCAAAGACTAGGTAACATCTGGTTCCTTTTAATATCAGTTCTCGAAATGCTTCCACTAGAGTTATCATCCTCTTCAAACTGGTCAACAATCTCCCCTTTATGCTTCGTGTTATTCATCACGATGTCCAAAGACGCATACGCAGACTACAACCGTCACAAGTGGGACAAAGAAATAAACAACAAGACTTGCAAGATCTGGAACGAGTCAAGCAACGAGTTCATTGAATGTGAATGGAAAGACATTGAAGTAGGGAACATTTTAATGCTCACCAATGAAGATGAAGTCCCTGCTGATTGCGTTCTTATCAAGTCCAGTTCGGAGACTTGCTATTTGGAGACTAGCAGCTTAGACGGCGAGGATAACTTGAAAGTCAAGCAGCCTCTCGGAGAAATCGCAAGTTTATTCAATGGTCACAGCGCTTTGGCAGCTATGGGCGCTTTGCATTATTTGGATGACGCACTTGTGAAAACTGAACAGTCTAATGACAAACTTCATTCTTTTGCAGGGTCGATTAAACTTAGATCGAACCCGAGAAGCATACAGATTAGTCTTGAAAATGTGGTACTTAGAGGAAGTAAGCTGAAAAATACTGAATGGGTTATTAGTCTTGTACTTATGACTGGCGCTGACACGAAACTCATGCAAAATACATTGAATGGCAAGTCAAAGAAAAGCAGAATTGAAAAAATTCTGAATAAGTATCTTTTTTTTAGTTTCTTGTTTATGATGCTGCTTTCGATTATTTGTTTTATTGTTTCTCTTGTTTTTTCATTTGATTCTAACTCGTTCAGCCATCAATTCAAGAATAGTGAAAGTTTTTCTTCTTTGATGATACTTTCTTACTTTATACTCTTTAATAGGTTTATTCCTATATCGTTGTATGTGACTATTGATATTTTAAAACTGTTTCAAGCTAAATTCTTGAATTGGGATAATTTTTTACTTTGTGAAGAACGATCTACAAGACCAGTCGTCAAAAGTTTTGACCTTATTCAAGAACTGGGACAAGTTGAGTATGTCTTCGCTGATAAGACTGGCACTTTGACTTATAATCAGATGGACTTCAAGAAATGTTCTATTAAAGGAAAACTTTTTGATTCGCTTGAGCAGCTTAAGGACCATGAAAGGACTTCAGATATTTGCGACTTTTTAGAAGTCTTGGCACTATGCCACACAGTAATCCCAGAAGAGCAAGAAGGTGTAACAATATACGAAGCCGCATCTCAAGACGAAGAAGCCCTAGTTCAAGCAGCCCGAGTACTAGGTTATAAATTCGTATCAAACTCATCAGGGTACTACGTAGTCAACGTTGATAACGAAAACCTTGAATACCGAGTCCTAGGCATTAACGAGCTGACATCAGAAAGAAAAAGAATGAGTGTCTTAGTCGAGCCCATGAGTGACAGGGCCAGAGGTCCAGTCTTATACTGCAAAGGCGCAGACTCCGTAATGCTAAGTCGATGCAACATGAGAAGTGCGGATTTCGACTCAACTTTAGCCCACATCGAGCATTTCGCAGTTTGCGGCTTTCGTACTTTATTACTCGCTAAAAAAGAACTGACCCCTGCAAAGGCTGAAGAATTTAGCAAAAAGTTCATGACTGCTAAAAATGCACTTTACGATAAAAATAAAAGACTTGAAGAAATCGCTGAAGAAATCGAACAGGACTTGCAAATTGTTGGAGTCACTGCTATTGAAGATAAGGTTCATGAAGGTGTTAGTGAGACTATTGGGAATTTAATGAGATCTGGCATAAAAGTTTGTATTTTGACTGGGGATAAATGTGAAACTGCTTTGAATATCGCGTTTTCGACGAAGTTGTTCAATCCTAATATCGCTTTGGTTAATGTGAAAGGGAAAAATTCGACGGAAGTTGAGAATTCTTTGGTTGCTGGACTTACCAAGCATTTGTTTTACTCGTCAAAAGCAAGCAATTTTAATAATCGCGAAGATTTTAATAGAATTCAACCGGTTAGCTCTTTTGATCGCATTTTAAGTGTTTCTGTTGTTAAGCAGAAAAAGGAAAAAATTGTTATTAAACCTTTACCGAGAAGAAGGGTCAAGTATTTGAATCTTGGACTTGTTGTTGATGGAGAAGCTTTTGCTGTTGTTGCTGCGAGTAAACAGTTGACTAGCTACTTGATGATGCTTATTAGTGTTAGTCAGTCAGCTATTTTTGGAAGAGTCTCCGCACAGCAGAAGTCTCAGATTGTTAAACTGGTAAAGACCGGATTTGTATTCACCCCATGCACACTAGCAATAGGAGACGGTGCAAACGATTTATCAATGCTCCAAGAAGCAGACATAGGAGTAGGAATCCTAGGAAAAGAAGGAAGTCAAGCAGCAAACAGTAGCGATTTCGCAATAGGAAAATTTCAACTTCTAGACAAATTAATGCTTTTCCAAGGCCGTTGGAATTACCACCGAACAAGTAAGGTGATTTTTTACTCATTTTACAAGAACTTCGTATTCAGCCTTCCGTTATTTTACTATTCTTTTTACTCTGGCTACTCAGCGACAGGTCTTTACGAGTCGATTTTAACAGCGGTTTACAACATTATCTTTACAAGTCTGCCCATCCTTATCTTAGGCTGCTTCGACAAAGACATGCCCCGGGCGAGAGTAGTTAAATACCCGCCGAGTTATCTTTCAGGAGTCTACAATCGTAGCTTTGACTATGTTCAAAGTGCTTTATGGGCAACAAAGGCTCTTGTCAATAGTCTCATCGTGTTCTTTTTTGCGATTACGGCTAGTTACTCAGTCACTTCCAAGGGCCGCACAGAGGATTTGTTTATTTTAGGGACAACTGTTTATATCTCTATTGTTGTCACTGTTAACCTGATTTTACTTTTTGAAGCACATGAGTGGTCGGTATTGTTTTTTTTAAGTATTTTTTTTAGCTTTGGAGTCCTTTTTCCGTTTCTTTTGATTTATCAGAAGAGTAACTTAGTGAGTTCTGCTTACAACATGCATAAAATCATGGATATTCTTAACAATTTTTACACTTTTATCATTTCAACGATTTTAGGAATCATTCTCTGTGTTTGTCTAAATTTACTTGCCACAGCTATTTTCAACAAGGTGAATAAAAAGCATAACAAGGAGAATTTTCACACCTTGTATGAAGACTCAGAGACTAACAAGTTAATGGTAAAGCGGGCAGTTCATTATCGCAAAGACCTTCCTAGTATTTCCAGATCAGAAACTAAAAAAACTGACTCAAATGGTGAGGAGATTGATTCTTATAAGTTTTATAAATATTCTCTGAAGTTCATCTTGCCATATATTGAAAGAAGCTACTTGTTGGTTAATACAGAGAGAAATGTTTTGTATATGAAAAGACTTTTTCGGTTCAGTGTTATAGTTTATGTGTTTTGGACTGTTCTTGAACTTTCACTTATCGATCAGATCAGGGAAGGTCTTATCTTCCGAGTAATGATTTTTGTTTATTTTTTGGCCGGAGCAGTCCTGACGATGTTCAAGGTCTTTCAAAAACACTATAAAACTTTTATCGTTATCTTCAATGCGATGCTTCTTGCTTTAAAATTAGTTTATGAGTCCAGCTTTTCAAGTGATGGCAGTTTGAGCTATGCCCTGTTGATGCCGTTATTATTTTTCTATCTTTACAATTGCACTTATGGTCTTTTTTTCCCTTGTATCATTTATTTGTTGGCTCATTTTATCAAGCAGGCCTCTCTTTCAACATCTTCGAGTTTTTGGCTGCTTATTCATGAAATTTCAATTCTTTTTCCTTTATTCATTATGTGTGTATTTATTGGATACACATTGGAAAAGTGCAGTCGGCAGGATTTTATTTTAAATAAAAGACTTGATTATAAGTTTCAGAAAGGTCATGATATTTTAGGGAATTTGTTACCTGGGTTTGTGAAGGAAAGGGTGAAACAAGGTGTTAGATATATTGCTGATTATCAGTCTTGTGTCACTGTACTTTTTTGTGATATATGTGATTTTGATAAGATTTGTGCTAGTCATTTACCTAATGAACTTCTTGAATTACTTGATAGGTTTTTTGGAATTCTTGACCAGTTGTGTGATAAACATGGAGTCACTAAAATTGAAACTGTTAACAAGACGTATATGGTCTGTGGTGGTTTAAAAGACAGTGAAGAGCAGATTCCTCTAGCAATCCTTTCAACCCACCACGCTGTTCGATGTCTAGACCTCGGCCTTGAAATAATCGAGCGAGTTCAGCAAGTTTATCTAAAAACAGGTGAAAAGCTGCAAGTAAAAATCGGGATCACAACAGGTCCAGTGATTGCAGGAGTAGTCGGTGAGCATAAGCCTCAGTTCTCTCTTGTAGGTGATACAGTTAACACCGCAAGTCGAATGTGCACAACACTGGAATCTCCAGATTGCATACAAATATCAGAGTCAACTCATAAATTTGTTTATAAATCGAAATACAGAATGACTGAAAATATGGTTTTTGTGAAAGGGAAAGGAAATACCAGAACTTTTATTGTTAGCTCTGTAGGGAAAAGAACCAGAAATAGAAGAATGGCAACAATTGAAAAGTTTAATGATGAAAATATTTATGATAGGACAAGTCTTGAGATCCAAGCCAGTGAAGTTGAAGATCTAGTCGAAGTTGAAAAATTTCCTCAATCTGCCAAGCTAAAACTCGACGACTTCAAAGGAAACGACGAAGATATAGACATGGACTTAATAGGTCCTGTTCAATGGATAGTTTGCAGTTTATATGAAAGTGCGGCTCAGAATCAATTCAGAGTGGGAATGATCGAAATGCCAGGCAGACATCTGAAGTTAGGTATAAAGATTTTTACTTACTGTTACCTGCTGATAAATTCCTTATTTATCATTTATTTCCTCATCCATTCTCAAACCTTCACTGAAATGTTAGTAGTATTTCGACTGCTGTTTATGGCAATGATCGTAACTTGTTTATTATTTTTTGAAAAAATCTACAAAAATAACTTATACCCCTGGCTTGTAGTAAGCATTTTTCTTTTAGGAAATTTCATTGTGACCTGTTCAATCCAGTTAAAATCTGACGAAGACTTAGCCTCTATAGTACTAGAAAAAATGTATCTTTTTACTTTATTCTGCCATTTTCACGGCCTAGTCTTTGGCTTTACCCTCACTACTGGCCTTCTCGATTTAGGAACTTTTTACATGGTGGTAGGTTCGAGTCCTCATTCATTAACCGTCAAACTTTACAGCGTCTTCACCTTAAGTCTCTATTACATCATCGACTTGATATGTTGTTTATCAATAGAAATGCAAGAACGAAAAGTATTCAACATCAACAAATTCGCATTAAAAGAAATAAAAAATACTGAAAAACTGTTGAATCAAATGATACCCACTCAAGTTTTAAGGAACTTACATAAAGATATCACGACAACTGACAGATATTTCGATGTTACAATAATTTACGCAGATATTTGCGGGTTTACCAGTTGGAGTTCAACGAAAGAGCCTATTGAAGTAGTAAGTATGCTCAGTAAGTTATTCTCTAATTTCGATCACTTGTGCGTGAGACACAACGTCTATAAAGTGCATACTATTGGAGACTGCTACGTGATACTCAGCTTCACCGACGGTGAACAAAGAGACATCGCTAAAGAATGCATCAATATGGTCGAAATCGCTCTGGACATGATCAAAACCATTCAAAAAGTCAACAAAAGACAGAAAACTGAACTTAACATGAGGATCGGAATGCATACAGGGGAAGTAATCGCTGGAATCACAGGAACGAATATTGTTAGATATGACATCTACGGCTCTGATGTCGAAATCGCAAATAAAACTGAAAGCAGTGGACTACCGGGAAAGATAAACGTCAGTGAAGTCACTCAGAACTTGCTGGAAATCTACCAGCCTGATCGTTTTGAATTCACTTTCAATAAAGAAATCTGTCACAAGCCCACTGGTCGACAGTTAAATTGTTATTTTTTATCTCAAAGTTCTTCTTAATAATCAGTCTTATAAATGAACTTCTCTGATATCATCTCTTTTTCAGATAAAGCGAAATTTTCAAATAACTCACAGTTCTTGGCGATTGTTAAAGGAATGAGATTGTCTGTTTATGAAAGTAGTAGAATGGCACTTGTTACTTCTTGGACTATTCTTGATCATGTGTCAGACTTGGAATGGTCACTTGATAGCACTTTGTTGATCTGTGCACAAGCTAAACGGGGACTTGTGCAAGTTTTGAATATCAAGGACTTGAAATGGGAATGCAAAGTTTCGATGGGGCCGAGTGGACTGTCTGGAGCATGGCTTAGTCCAGATGGCCGGCATATAATAACAGTCTGCAAGTACAAAATCCGGCTAAACATCTGGTCACTACTTCAAAAAGAAGTGTTCTCTATTCAATCTCCAAAATACAGCCGAAAAGGTGTGATTTTTTCAAAATGCGGGCAATTCACAGGTGTCTTACTTTACATATCAGGCCAAGACTGGCTGCAAATATTCAATAAGTCCTTCAAAATAGTCTCAAACTTCCAACTAAAAACTGAAAACACATCAGAAATTATCTGGTCCAATGACAATTTTTACATCTTCGCTCATGACCCAGAACATTTTTTAGTGTACGACCCAAGCGGTAACCTGCTACACGAATTAAGCCCATCACCAAAGATATTCACAGGATTCTTCTCAGGGAACATTGGAAGTAACCTAGTCCTGAGTATCTCGAACAACAAACTTTGGGTGATCCACAGCACGACATGGATCCAATATCTCGAAATCAAGCCCTCTGCGGAGCTTCGTTCGAAAGACGTGATGATTTACAAAGAAGAAGAAGTTCTTAAAGACGGAGTCGTGAGTTGTAGCTATGAAATCACTGAAGAGTTTAAAGTAAATCCTTTGAATGACGAGAGAAGTGTGACTTTCGTTAAATGGAGCCATGATGAAAAGTACCTCGCGGTAAGATTTGGTATTTTTTAATTAGACTCAATGCCGCAGGTGGTTTTTATTTGGGATACTGTTTTAATGACTTTGAAGTCAGTCCTTGTTCATATGAAAAGTGTTAAAACTGTTGAGTGGTGTCCTGTTAGAAATATTTGCTTGATTGGAACTGCCTCTGGAAGGGTTTATATTTGGAGTGAAGATGGAGCTCTTTTGTGTGATTTGCCTTTTGGTAATGGATATTTAGAGAAAATGTTTAAAGTTGAAAGTGTTGAGTGGAGTCTTGATGGGCAGTATTTTTTGGCCAAGGATAGGCTGGAGCTGGTTGTTGCTTATCCTAATTTAGATGAGATTTGTCAGTAGATGGATTATTAGTAGTTAAGGTAAAGATTAAGTGATAGAAGATTTAGCATGAACTATGTTAAATCATTTAAATACTGCAAATTCACATAGAAATGAAATCTTTATTAATAATCAATTAATATGAGCCTAAAGGAAAAATCCCCAATGCTTTATTAATCAATAAGCGAAAGTTTTATTTTTTTCTCAATAAAAACCTTAAACTTTAAGATAAATCCTTAAAAATCTATAATAATCTTCAATTCTCATGAATCAATATAATCCCCAAGGAAAAATCCCTAATACTTTAATCACAAACCAAAAATTCTATTTTTTCTCAATAAATACTTTTAACTCTAAAAAAAATCTAAACTTTCTACCTAAATCATTTCTGATTCATTTCTGTTAAAAACCTCCCTATTTCCCCCCCTCGCGTTTTTTCCATTTTCCAAAAAACCAAAAAAATCAAAAAGACCCATGGTAAACTTTTCCATCTTAAAAAAAAATCAAGGGGTTATCCAAAAAATCAACACCTTGATAAAATTTCCATTTTTCCATCAAAATTAAAAATGAGAGAAATCATTTCTATTCACATCGGACAAGCCGGCGTTCAAATCGGAAATTCATGTTGGGAGCTTTTTTGCCAAGAGCATAAAATCAGTGCAGACGGAAAACTGTCAGCGACTCCAGAGTCAGATTCAACAAGCAGCACATTTTTCATGGAAACAAGTTCAGGAGTCCACGTTCCTCGTTCCTTGATGATAGACCTTGAGCCTTCAGTGATAGACGAGGTGAGAACAGGTCGTTTTTCACGTCTTTTTAACTCAAACTACCTGATTTCCGGAAAAGAAGACGCGAGTAACAACTTTGCAAGAGGCCGATACACAGTAGGCCGTGAGTATTCAGAAGAATGTTTAGAGACTATCCGTAAAATGACTGAAAACTGTGAAAGTCTTCAAGGTTTCCTTCTTTTTAACTCAATAGGAGGAGGTACCGGGTCAGGTCATACTTCCTCTATAATCGAGTCACTTTCAAGAGACTACTGCAAACGTCCAAAGCTAGGTTTTCAAATCTTCCCTTCAAAAAACATCTCAACGTCAGTAGTAGAGCCTTACAACGCAGTGCTTGCAAGTCAGTATTTAATAGACCACAGTGATATTTCAGTGATTCTTGATAACCAGTCACTTTACTCAATTTCATCTAACAAGTTGAACATAGAACGTCCTGGTTACCCCAACATTAACAGTTTAATCGCCCAGACCATCTCTTCTTTAACAGTTTCTCTTCGATTTGAAGGCATGCTCAACACAGACATTTCAGAATTTCAGACAAATCTTGTACCTTACCCGAAATTACATTTCATGACCTCTGCTCTTGCCCCACTTGTGTCAATTGAGAAGGTTTTTCATGAAAGTCTTAGTGTTTCTCAGATCACTTCTGATGTCTTTGAACCTGCATCGCTCATGGCTTCTTGTGATATGAGACTAGGGAAGTATATTGCTTGTTCTTTGATGTATCGAGGAGATGTGGTGCCTAAAGAAGTTAATAATGCTGTGCTTTGTGTTAAAAAGAAGAAAACTGTGCAGTTTGTTGACTGGTGTCCAACTGGATTTAAATGTGGAATCAACTTTCAACCACCAGGGGTTGTTGAAGGAAGTGACTTGCCGAAAGTTTCGAGGTCTGTCAGCTTGATTTGCAATAATACGGAAGTTAAAGAAGTCTTTAGAAATATTTGTAGGGGATTTGATCTAATGTATGCCAAGAGAGCTTTTGTGCATTGGTTTGTTGGGGAAGGGATGGAGGAGAGTGAGTTGAATATAGCCCGAGAAGAATTGGCTGCTTTGGAAAAGGATTACGAAGAGGTGGTGTTTGACTCAGCAGAGACACAATAATAATTATAAATTATTTTCTATTATAAACTAAACTTCTGGTTTATTCTGGACAGGTTCTTCCATAGCTCGATTAAGTTCATCAGCCCACTTAAAGAAGTCGCATTTATCATCAGTGATCTTTCTACAACAATAGTACCACTTTCCCGAGTTCTTGCCCTCACTCTTAACCTTCTTCAAAATACTAATCTTATCATGAAAGCATTTCACCTTGATATCCTCATCAGCCCATTTAAAGAACTGGCATCGAGCCTGAGCATCTTTAAAGTGTCCCGGTGGTCTTCTACAAGTAAAAAAAGGTCTTCCAAGGTTTTTTCCAGGTTTTTTCGTTTCTCTGAGTACTGCAGGTTCTTTATGCACACAAACGACTGTATCAGGAAGGATTTCAAAGTCTTCCCTACGAGAGTTGTTGATTTGCTTTTTTATTGAAAGTGGTGCAGGTACGTCTGGGAAGTACTTGTTCAACGACGGCAGTTTTTCTTGAAATTTTACTGCAGACTCTTCGGGAAGGTCAGAAGGAACAAAGCTTTGAAAATTTGAAAGTTTTAGCTTCACTGGCGCGTGACCGAAACCTGAAATGCTCATCACTTTGCAGTCCTGGACGTTAGATTGAGCGAAAACCTTATTCGCCACGAAGTAGTCAAGTCGAAGTCCACAGTTGGAGTCTTTTAGGATCTGGTTTTTCCAGTATGTGAAACATTTTTCTTCTGGGTAGAGAAATCTGAATAGGTCTACGAATCGCTCGCTGTCTAATAGGCTGCTGAACCACATCCTGCCTCGGTGCTCTTCGAAAGTTTTGAGTCCCATCGCCTTCAAAAATCCTTCAGGAGCATAGTGATCGATATGCCGATGACTGAAACTCAAGTCACATGCAAGTAAAACATTTCGACCTTCCTTAACAAGTTTTTCAAGCTGTTCTTGAATGACATAAAAAAACCACATTTTGAACACAATCCTATCCTTTCCCCCATTAGTCGGAAAATAAACATTGAACAAGACAAAGTCTTGATGATCAGTCACCAAGCACCTTCCCTCCATATCAAGTCCGGAGTAATCCTCACTATAAAATCCGAGTTTCACTTGAACTGGTGTGCTTGACGACTTCTTACAAAACGTTGCAACTCCTCCATTCGTGATTTTCGACTCTGCAAAGTTATAAAAAGCGTGATAATTCATCAAAGTCGTCATTTTCAACTGCAGCTTGTCTCTCGCCAGTTTCGTCTTCTGAAAGCAAATAATGTCAGATTTGAACTCATCTAGCATCGAGTCAAAACTGGAAAATTTCGAAGAGTAACTCTGAAGCCCAGAGACATTGAATGTAACGATGTTCATATAAGCCCCCCATTTTGAAAGTTTATAAGTTGCATGAAGATGAATGCAACTTCTCTAATTTCAATTTTTTCAATTGACTTTCAAGAATTTTTAAAGATTTTCATTGAACCCTAAACCGCCTTTCTCAAATTTTTTAATAGGGTCGATGCTCATGTTTCCAATCATCTGATAATTATTCAAAATGGGCCAAAGAAAATCGAAACAACCCCATACGCCTGAAATTCAAGTAATTTACTCTGGCAGGGTGTTAAATCTTTACACAGTGCCGAAAACTTTTGAAGAACTCGAGGCCATCGCCTATGATTTTTTCTATTCAAGCGTATCTGACCTCCGTCCTTACGAGTACCTGATATTGACTTGCAGCACTCGAGGATTTAATAAACAAACTCTGACGATTTCAAATAAATCCAGCTATAAAAGTGCAATGAAGGTGATAACTAAAGGCACTTTGCAAATAGAAATCAAAAGAAAAGAGTAAGTTTTACTTAGAAATGAACGACTTTTCACCTTTAAGCTAAAAAAGATTGAAGATGAACAGATCAGAAGTCAATCAGCAAAGCTTCAAAACGAGATTCAAGATAGTCGCGAATGTTTTGTGGAGGTTTTCACCAGTTATTCGAAACTTTTAAAGATTTCCCATCATTTTTCGCAGTTTATCCCGGCACATGAGACTAAGAGTAGTTTATTTGCTTTGTTTTCAGTGATTTTATCAGATCCTTTTAAGAGTAGCTTTAATGAAAGGTTTAATGTGCTCGATGCATGGCCTTATATTTCGTTTAATGCGGAGTTATTATCAGAAAACTCGTCGAATACTTTAAGGGTTTGGAATGATTTCGTGTTTTACCTGGAAAAATGCATTGTTTTGACAGGGAAGTATATTAAAGAATTTGAAAATATCGCTGGTTTGATTAAAGGATTGATTGAAAGATATGAACAACAGGATAGATATCGAACATCTTATAAGAAAATCTTGAAATATATTAATACTTTTCAAGTCATTCATAGAAGACTGGATGGAATGCATGAGACAATTAAAGATTTTTCAATAAATCTTAGAAAAGAACAAACTCTTGCTTTTATGGAAGTCGTTTCGAATATCATTTCAAGTTGTGGGGCTTATGGAAACGAGAACTTGATGAGTCTTTTTGGAATTACTCCTATTAATAAGTTCTATTCGAATTAGTTGATAGTTGAATGGCTTCATAATTTCAATAATTTATTATTTTAGTGATTCAATCAAATCTATCATTTTAATTTGGGGGCTTATTGAATAGATGGCTTTAGTGATTCAATCACATCTATGGCTTTAGTGATTAAGTCACATGTATCATTTTTTATTTAGAACTTATTGAATATATGGCTTTAGTGATTCAATCAAATCTATCATTTCATTTGGGGCTTATTGAATAGATCGCTTTAGTGATTCAATAATCTATCATTTTTTATTCAGAACTTATTGAATATATGGCTTTAGTGATTCAATCAAATCTATCATTTTCATTTGGGGCTTATTGAATAAATGGCTATAGTGATTCAATAATCTATTATTTATTTTACCCTTCTCAAATAACAGCTATAAATTATTCATCACTAAAACATCATCAATTTTCCATACTAAATAATCTTAACTAAACTAAATATTATTCGTCGGTTCAAACCACCTCTCAGTATGCAAGGTGTTGATCCTGAAGTTGCTAGTATCAACTTCGAACCCTCTTAAAACCGCAGACAAGATCTCCGGGTGATGAACTTTAGCATTTTGTTTAAGTGTAAGTATGCAATCTTGTATATTCCTTCCAATATCAACAAAATTCTCAACCTGAATAAAAGTATCATGCGCCAGTTTTCCATCATCTCCAACAATTTTATACTCAGCTCCTTTCTCAGGAAGTTTGATAGTCTTATCCTTACTAAGCAAGTTGATTTCATCAATATAAATCCAAGTATTCCAACGATGTCCCTGAAGCGATCCATGTTCAACCTTCAAGACAGTCCCTCCTCTCAAAAGCGACAATCTATGAACATGATATCGAAGTCCCCAGTAGTACTCGCTCATAGGAATAACAGTTAAAAAGCTTGATGCAAGAATTAAACTTTGCCAGTTCCACAGTGCTTCGAAAGGATTTTCAAGGTATAAGTAATAAGCGAATGGAACCCATAATAAGGGAAGAGCGTGCGGGTAAGAGGTGTAAATCGGGTTTACTCTGAAAGTGTCGCATTCGTAAAGAACTAGCTCGCCTACTCTGTTAAACTCGATCTGGTCTTTAGGCTTGAATACAACTTTGTCTTGAATGAATTCTTGATGATAGGTTTTCTTGTACCAGGCTTGAAATTCATCGTAACTTGGGTTCCCTGGGTATTGGTAGTGCTCTTTGTATTCAGGCTCATTTGAGGATGAGGGGAGGGGATCAGTAGAGTTGGATGATGCATGAGATGAGGAGAACAGACGAAGTGCTCTAGGAAGACTTCTTAACATATTTTATCCATTAAATTCAAAGAAGTTCATTCATAAACTAATGATTTAGGTCTTTTGTGATGTAAAGGTGGTCAATCAATTTATTGCTCTCAGAGCTATACTGTTTCCAAAGCAAGCAAGTCTTATTCATGACAGTCAATCTTCCGAATCCATATTCAGGACTCATAAAGACACTCCAATCATCAGGAGTTCTAGAAACCGGGTCATTCCGTTGAAGTCGATTTCCAGCATTTCCTGAAATGATATGAATGGGAGCTTTTGCATTATGATGATGATATGTTGTATCAATACCAGAAGCAACAGTTTTATTCTTATAAATCGCAGTTTGCCTTTCATAATGATGGACATGGCCCGCCAAGACCAAGTCAACAGAATAATTATAAAACAAGTCTTCAAGGTTATGTCGAATGATGCTCGTTTGAATTTCGCAGTCTTCTCTGAAAGATTTGTCCCCAACTTGATGAGAACAGTAAAGTGGATGATGATGAAAAGTCACAATCCAAGGAACTTCATCTCTGTTCTTTTTGGCTTTTTCTAAATCATCTTTAAGCCATTTTTTCATGTTTTCTCTGACAACTTCTGCTTTTTTCTTTAGAAGAATTGTAGTGTGAAGGAATATGTAATGAACTGGACCGATGTCAAGGGAGTAAAATAAACTTGAGTTTTTAGAGACTGGGTTTTCAGGCATAATAAAACGGTCTGAGTAATGGGTAAAGTTGTTTTTTCCTTCGTGGTTACCTGGAACTGTCATGTATGGGTAGTATGCTGCCAGTGGCTGAATCATATTCATGAACTTGTCTCCGATGTTACCCTGGTGGTCTGGTAGGTCATATCCCATATCGCCTAAATGCACGACAGCCATGATTTCCTTAGTCTGAAGAGAACTCATGATAAGGTCAAAAGTCATCTGCCCAATCCAATAAGTCCCCATATCTCCATAAATAATTAAAGAGTACCTCGACAAATCCTGCCCATGAGTTTTCGCCTTAAACATAAACGTGTCACTTTCAAGAAGTCCATTAAACACTGAATACGAATAAGTGCATTCAGAAGTCAAGTTACTTAGAACTGCTGTATGAATGTACCCAAATCGACTAAATTGATTCCCGAAGTCAATTCTGCGTACTTTTGAGCTTATTTTCATGGTTTTCATATAGGTATCCATGCATAGAAAAGGACGGTATTTCACTAATCCAGAGGATTTAATACGAGAAAACCAAGTAACCCGCATCTCGCCTGGCGTTTCTGTCCAGGACAAATGTATCTGGGTTGGGTAGAATAAACCTTCTGATAAAGATGCAAAGAGAAGCCACAAAATCATTTTATTAATGTTGTATTTTAAGGTATTTCGTAAATTTATGAAGAATTGAAGATTTATTATTTCAATTTCAAACTAAGGTTAATAACTTGGAAAGAATAAACCTGGAAAATTGTTAAGTTTTTGAATTAATCTTCAAAGTCTAGTTTCTGGAAAATAGTTCAAAACTTTTCAAGGTTTTAAGCTTGATAGCTCCTGGAGATTGAGATCCTTGTTGAGTTTTGTATAAAAACTCTTCATATTCATTCACAATGTCAGGACTACTGAGAGCATCTTTTTCGACTTTCTTTATATTTTCTTCTAAGGTTAGGTAAAGTGACCTAAGTGCAAAAGCTGAACTTTTTTTATAGTCATCTTTCACCCTAATGCTAAAAGTAGAACCACGATGAACGAAATCGATTTCTTCATTTTCTTTAATTTTTTCATAAGTCATTTTCCTCTGAATCCTTCCGAAATTCTCGTTTTTCTTAAGTTTTTCATTGTCTTCTGCCTTTTCAAGCTTCAACGAAACCGGAAATTTGTTATTTTCAGACATTTTCGATTTGTCTCTTTGAATTCTGTCAGTTTTAACAGTACTCCTTCTAAAGTTGAGTTGTTTGCAAGTCCTCGAATCGAACATCATCCTTTCCTCAGAACTCAGGGTGTTAGGCGAGGCAAGAGTGGAGGTCTTTTGGTTGTCAGACTGTCCAAAAACACAAGATTTTACCGAAATAAAGTAAAACTTTCCCTCAAACTTGATAAAATCAAGCATAAGTCTCTTCAAAATCGTTTTTTTATCAAAACTTCCAGAAATCCAGTAATAAAGACTCATAGCACGTTGCTTCAAAGAAGAGGTAGAAGTCGAGAGAATCATTTTCCCACTGACAGAATGTTTCCCAAGCCGAAACCTTTCATTATCCTCCAAGTTCGATTCAAAATGAACATTATTTTGCAAGATCTGTGCAGAAACATTGAGTCCAGCAATAAAAACTCGAATAATCTGAACCGATTCAGAAGAGCTGACAATAAATTGTCTAACCTCGAAACAATTTTTCTTCACAAGACTCTCTTCACAAAATGCAAGAGTTTCATCAAGACTCATGCAAAGTGATGTGAAATCATCAGTTTTAAAAACAGCGAAAGGAAACTTAGGATGATTCTGCCCAAGATCAACAAGAACTTCTCGAAGATGAGTGACAGGGACTTCTTCCAAGTAGAACTTCAAAGCGTCAGACCTGATATAAACCATTGCGACTCTATTAAAAACCAGAGTTTTCGGCATGTCAGGGACCGGATGTTTGTTACGAAAAAGAATTCTTTCTCTGTGAGCGAGTAACAAGTAGTTAAAATTTATTCTTTTCATTATTAAGATGAAAGCCGGTAACTGAATGAGTTAAATAAGACATGGCGTCTTTGACCAGCTTGCGAAATCTTTGATGGGTCATCCATTTGGTAGTCTTCACCAAGATAGAGTCAAATCTGTAGGCGGTCTTCGGAACTGGCCGAAGGTTCTGCTTTTTCGGAGATATCGGGTTGAACCAGGTCTTCTGCACCTCGGAAAGGCCTCCTTTGATGTACTGTTCAACTGCCGGGTTGATGACTGGGAATTTATTTTTAATGAGATGGTTCGGGTACCGCGGGTCTTTCAAGTCAGGTTGGTACTCTTTCATCATGTAATGCAAGAAATAACGTTGCCTGTCAATTTTAAACATCTCATCTTCTCCAGCTTTTGATTTAAAGGATAAGTCGATGTCAGCCATTTCTCTTAACTGCACAGCCAAATGACGCGCTATTCTTTCTTCTTTTCTTCGAAGGTTGTTAAGAATGTTTGAAGATTCAGGACCTGAAAGCTCCACATCGCCCATTGAGTTCTGAATCTCGACTAGTTTTATGTAAAGGTCAAATGCTGAGGACAGGGAAAATAAAAAGTATTCTATTTGAAGTAATGAAAGACCCTGAACCCCTGCATCGCCTTCGTAGTTTCGAAGGAAGCCTTGTTTTAGAGACTCTAGAAAAATTTGGTAGTCTTGTCTTGTTGTTTCTAGCTCTTGGTCTTTAGGGTCGAAGTACTTGAGGTAAACACTTAATAACCAGAGTATATTCGCTGCAAGATGTCGTTTGTGGTACTTCGCGGGGAAGGTGTCGACTAATGCGAAGTCGTGGGTGTTCATCTCGGGTATCGTTTTTCCGTAAAGCTCGTTCATTGCTGCTAGTTTTTTGTCGATGTAGTGGATTTCTTGCATTTGAGGCTTTTCTTTGTAGCTGAATACTCGAAGATTGAAAAATTCTACGAGTTCTGGAACTAAACCCATGTTTTCGGACTTTCGACTCTCGGAAAAGGCTTTGCTTTGAATCACGGTTCGGAACTTTTTTAGGATTTCGGATATTGTTTCGATTTCGGCGTATTCTTCCCAACCTGATTTGAGCTGTTCGAGGTACATTTGGTATTTTTTAGTGTCGAATGAGAAGTAGTCACCTGTGTAGTAGCCTAGGTACTGTCCGCGACCATTCCAATAAACTGGTCCAAAGTCCTGAACCTCTGAGGAATCAACAATTTCAATTCTTTCAACCAGCAATGCAAGTTTTCTTCCCCACATGAAAGTAATAACCGAGCCTCTTTCTTTACTTTTAATGACTTCTCGAGCCCTGTGTTCCTGCATCATTTTCCAGATAGGCTTTAAGAAGACGTGTCCTTTGAACTCAGAGCAAGTAAAAACTCGAGTCACTTGCTGACTTTTATCTGCAGGTTCGATTTTGAAGTAGTAAAACTCGGGCACAATTCTCGGAAAGCACTTGGAAATTTGTTGGTAGTACCAAGAAATCACTGAATATTCGTCGAAAAGCTCTAAGCTCTCGATCAGCGGGTCTTCTTCGGATCTGAATTGAAGTTTACGGACTCTTAGCTCTTTGAATGTGTTTTGAATTGTTTTTACTTTTATAGCGAAATGGATTAATTCTGGATAATGGTAAACCCATTCGATGTCTCTGTTGTCTAGATCCTCAAAACTTGTTACTAGTAGCATGTAACGGAGGACTTCTTCGAAAAGTTCTTTGGGAGCGTTGAGAAGATCAATCATTGAAAGGCTTTTTAACTGAGGGAAGATCAAGTCCAGGTCTCTTTCGAAATCACTTGGATATGCCTTCAGGTCGAATAGTGTTGGAAGGTTGTGCGGAAGGAGGATTGAAACAACTGGTGAATGGTATTCGAAAAGGCCTAAAAATTCTTCACGACCTGCAGCTTTTGCAATGAGGTAATAATTCCGTCCTTCATAAGTAACGCCACTAAAAACTTTGCACTTCATAAACTTCATCAAATTCAAAAAATCCTGTTCAAGTGTAATAGCATCCTGTTTCATAACAAGTATAACATCGGAGAAAAGTGCCAAATGAGGAAAAAACCACATGATTTCCTTTTCAGAGCTTTCCAAATCACGACTAGTATGCAGTGCAATATTAAAATGTCTTGAAAAAAACCTAAGCCTATTGATTTGCTGCTGTTTTATTTGAAAATTTGGTAAATCCAATTGATGTCTAGAGCTTTGAATTTGTTTATCAACAATACTATCAAGGTCAAGTGCTTCAATTACACTATTGAAAGGACTCAAAGCGAACAACGAGGCTTCTTCAAGGTTGTGAGTGACTCGAACCTGCTCAGTGATGGTCGAAGTGTCTTGCTTTTCAAGTCCGTAGTCCGATTCCAGCTTCAGGTTGAAAGGGTTTCTTTCTTTAGGATGCGCGATTGTGAACTCTCTCGCTTGGAGAAGTCTTTTTTCTGATCTTCTTCGGCCGAACTGGCAACCGTCGGATAAAATTCGAGCTTCTTCGAAGCCTCCTAGTTTGGAAACTGCGATTATGTGACTTTCGCCTTCTGTCATTAGATCGTATAAATCGTTTATATCGATTTGAGATGATTTTTGAATCAGTTCAACGTCTTGAAGGGTTAGCTTACGGAACTCTTCAGATAGGATTATGAAATAGTTCTTACGGAATACGTTTAGGAAGACTTTGTTTAGACCTGACCTTACCGCTACTGGCCTGAAGATTAGAAGGGACCTTGAGGAACTGACCATATTCGGGCAAAAATACGAGTAAAGATGAAAAATTTCCTTTTCATTCCCAAAAGTAAAAGAATCCATCGACTGGCCAGGCAAGGTGATCAACATCGGAACCCCAACTTTTCCCGCAGCAATAACATTAACCTGAAAATCCGGAGCATTAGCCAAAATAAACTTGCTTAAATACTCAGCCCTATTAACAGTCATAAACTTTTCAAGTACTTCTTGCAACTCTTTAAAATTTTCAACTTTTTTCCCTGTATTAAAAAACACAGAAAATCCATTATAATTGAACTGATCCATAATTTTCCCAATTCTCTGAAGATTAACATCTTTATCATCATCAACAATTTTCCCCTTGAGTCTCAAACTTTGAGTTTTAAAAAAAGACATAATCGGATCGACTTCTCCAGGCAGCTTAACTTGCGTTTCAGTCGGAATCAACACACAAAACTTTTTCACAGTAAAAACTTCTGGAAAGAAAATCGAAGAATCAGTAAATCCCTGCGTTGAATTCACACTACAATAAACCCACTTGAAACTACCAGGAATATACCTGGAAGCCGCTTTCATAAATTTACAGAATTGTGCCTGAGAATTTTCATAATTCGATGAAAGGCAAAGAATAAGCTGAGGTTCTTCTTGATTTCCCATACTTATAGTTACTCGACTTTTGTTGAAATTTGTGGAAGTCTTCGGATTTGCCATCTGAGCCACTGCAGAAAAGAAGTCAGTTGGAAGATGGGTCCTCATTTGAAGGTTTTGCTTTTCTTCTGCATTTAAAACTTTCATACTACGACAAATGACTGAAAACCCGCCATGTTTCAATAAATCGTAAAGGTTGTCTTCTTGTTCTTTTAAATTCCCTCCAAGTCTGTCAACTTCAGAGAAAATGATGGAAAAAACTGCGACGGTTCCTGAAAAATTTAAATAGTCTTCTTTTAGGATCGTGTTTCGAAGACCTTCTTTTAGGTCTTTTGGAATTCGCAGTTCTTTTGATACTGGGATGTGAAAATAAGCTGGACATTTGCAGTTTCGGCAGAGGGTTGGAATGAAAGAGTTGGAATAGGACTGCTCGTTTAGTTCTAGAAGGAAGACTTCGAATGGCTCGTAACATTCACAGCTTTTTATGCAGATTGAACAGGATGCTCGGGTCACTCCCATTATGTCTGGAGTCGCTTTTCGTTTGTGAGAATAGGCTTCGAGGAGGTCTTCTTGTTCTCGTACGTATGATTTTATTGCTTCTGGGTTTGTTATTGACTTTAAGTCCTGCTCTTCGAGGGTCAATTTCATAGACTGCGCGAATTTGACTCTTTTTTCTTCGATTGACATAATTTATTACATTAAAGAAAGAACTGACCTGCCTCAGTTATAATATAATCAAGTCTTTGATCATGAGGTTCTACAGGTAAATCAGGATAAAATTGACTTAAAAACGATAAACCTATCGCTTGAATAGAAGGATAAGCATTTTTTGTACTGTCGTAATAACCTCCTCCGTAGCCTATCCGATGAAGGTCTGAATTAAAACCGAGCATAGGAACA
The DNA here is from genome assembly GCA_006503475.1 of Stentor roeselii. NCBI lineage: Eukaryota > Ciliophora > Heterotrichea > Heterotrichida > Stentoridae > Stentor > Stentor roeselii. The sequence goes on from RSEH01000146.1 coordinate 75,467, forward strand.
ATCATTGATTCAGGGATTATTTCAGGACTTTCAATGGAAGGAACTGGAATTTTAAATTTTCCTGGAGATAAAGAAGACTCTAAACAGTCCCATACTCTGAATTTCAGGATTCTAGTAGAGTCCGTTACAGGTAAACAAACAGTGAATCCTTTTGAGTTAAGATATTTCAAGATAGTAACACAATCAAATTCAGAACCCACATTAAAATACCCAGCCACAACCTTTCTTCCCTTCAACACCTCAACAAAACAATTCAAAACATTCAAAAAAACCAAATCCCTATATTCTCCAATTTCCCTATTCCTAACATCCCTTCTCTTCGAAAGTAAATCCCTGACGTATTTCTTCGAGCCGATCATCAGTTATAATAAATGGCTCATCCAAGACAACAAATCAACAACTCGATGATAGAAGAAGGTTACCAATACCTTTACAGACATCAAATCCTCGAACTCTTCGAAGACCTCTGCACTCAAATCGTCTTCGAAAGGCCCCCAGACGTGAAATCATTCCTCATTCAAAAGCTGACAGAAAGAAAAAAACAAGGCCCAGCAGGACAACAAGTTTTTTCAGATTCCGAAATAAAAAACATTTTCTATCTATTTGACCTGCAACAAAACAAGTCCCTAAGCCGCGAACAATGCAAAGAAGCGTTGCGGGCTTTGGCGAATTCCGCTTTTCAATATGACCATGTCGAAAAAGTAGAGATTCCTGACTCGGTTGACATGGTTTTATTCAGAAAGCTGGCAACGGCGGTTTTAGGATAGTTTAAGGCTTAAGATATAAATCATGGAAAATAGCTTCTCAAAAAGGTTTAAGTCTAGCATGAAAATTTCGAAAAATCATTCAATTTTTGATAACTTGGTACCTATCGATAAAAGTATTAAATTGAACCAAGTTCATAATGATGAAAGTTTCAATAGTTTGAATGAAAAAAATTATGGAAAAAAAGTACAGCTTGATTATGGGATTTTTTTACCTCCTATTGCTACTCCCGAAAATGTTAGGTCTCGAAAAAGAATTACTAGGAGAAGTAGGAAAAGTCCTTTTTATGATAGTTTTGAAAGGAAAGATTTAGTGCTTGAAGTCGCGAGTAAGAGTAAGAGTAATTCTCCTGTTAGTATTAGGGATAAAATTGAAAGTGATATTAGGAGGATTTTGAAAAGTGTTGAAAGGGCTGATGAACTGCTTGGAAGGGAATTAAATAATGCGGCAGGTAGGATCACTAGGAAGAAAAAGTGCAACTAGATAATTTAGAGTGTTGTATATTTTAAGATTTTGATGTTTATTATTATAAGTTTATTTAGCTTTGAACTTTTATTTATGGCTTAGTTGTTATTTCCTTTGAACTAAATTATAGCATTTACATTAAAATCGAATAAAATCACTAAATCTGTTTCTTTAACCACCTTCAAATAACCTAAAAAATGATGCAAAATGTCCTAGGATTCATCTTGTTAGGTCTAGTAGTCATTCTCTGGGTAGGCAGTTCAACCTTAATCCAAACCATCTTCTTAGAGATCGATTTCAAAAAGCCTTTTTTCCTGACCTACTTTTCAACAAGTAACTTTTCTCTCTACTTCCTAGACGTATACCGTCGTAGACTAGACATAAAATCAGGTGTTCTTCCAGACCTAAAATCAACATTCAAAATAGCAGCTCAGTTCTGCCCACTGTGGTTCCTTGCGAATTACTTTTACAACCTATCTCTAACCCTAACATCAATAGCGTCCTCAACGATTCTAAGTTCGACTTCAGGAGTCTTTACATTATTTTTATCAGTTTTTATCCTAAAGTCAAAGCCAGATATCTTCAAGTTCGTCGCAGTCCTCATCTCATTTGGAGGAGTCTCAATGATTGCCTTGGCAGACACTCAAGGTCAAGAAGATTCCATTGAAGGAGACTTTATTGCTTTGTTTGGGGCTTTCATGTATGCGCTTTATTGTATTTTTATTTCAGTCAAAAGTGAGCAGGTTTATCTTGTGCATATGTTTGCTTGTGTTGGAGTCTTGAACTTTGTGTTTTTGATGCCGATGTTTTTGGTACTTAATTATTCTGGAGTTGAAAAATTTGAGTTTCCACCTGGAGAAGTTCTTGGGTTTTTGTTTTTGAATGCTTTGTTTGGAACGGTATTGTCAGATGTTATTTGGGCTTTTAGTGTTAAGTATTTGAACCCTGCGCTGAGCACCTTGGGAATTACTTTAACGATTCCGTTGTCTATGGTGGTTGATAGTGTTTTGCATGGTTTTGTTTATTCTGGTCTCTATATCTCAGGAGCGATTCTAGTAGTTCTAGGTTTTGTGATAATGTCAATGTTCGAGCATCCGAAATACGGAAAAATGCTCACAAACGAAGGACTAAAACAAAAAATCTGCAAAAAAAATCATCCCCCAGAAACAAACGACGAGTTGCATCACTTAAATACAGAAAATAATTAAATTAAGTATATCAAAAAAACCTATCCCAATTGATCTGTTTTTTCTGATTAACAATAACAGCATATGACGACTTTATATTAGGCGAATAAGTCTCATGAAGATATCTTGTAAGCGAGACATCATCTTTCGGTTTCAGAGTCTTCATCGTTAAATTCGAGGTACTCAAAGGAGATTCAAATGAATTCGTGCTGATTCTTTGCCAGTCAACAGCATCAAGCCACCTAGAATGTTTAACTTCATCAAGCCCAGCACGTTTTTCCGCATCAGCATCTAAAAGTCTAGCAATAAGTTCATTAGCCCTGAAAAACTTGCTATTTTGAGGAAATTCCAAATTTGCTTTAATTATTTTTTGATAACAATCAAAAGGATTTTCACTTTTATCAACATCGAAAGGTAGCTGACCATATAAAAACTGGTAAATCATGACACCTAAAGACCAAAAATTAACTGATTTGTTGTATCTCTTTCCAATGATCTGCTCAGGTGCACAGTACTCCAAGTTGCCCAGGGCAGTCTTCGTCCATTCTTTTACCATCTTGGCTGATCGGAAGGTAGAAATGAACGGGTAACCTTTTTTCGTCAGTGACAAGCTGATAGGGTCGAATTCTCTGTAAATAACAAGTTTTTCATGAAGATACTCTAAAATATCCACCAATGCTGCAGTTAAAAACTTTGACTGGTCCTCAGTAAGAGGTTTATCTAAAATACTGATTAGAGAAATCACGGTGAAATTCTCGTAAACCATGTAAATAAACCGAGAATCTGAAAAAGTCTTCATCATTCGCATTATCAAAGGATGGTCGATTTGAATAGCAATTTTTTTCTCATGAAGTAGTTTTTCAAAGCTGTGACTTGAAATCACTGAGTCCTTGTCAAGCACTTCCACATAATAAAAAGTATCAGTTTTTAAAACAAATGTCAAGAAACAGTGACGTTGGTCATCTTTTTTGATGAACTTGGAAATGACCAGTTCGTTTAAATGAAATAAGGATAAAGATGAACGGCTTCGAAGCATGAAACTTTCACGGTGGTTGTTGATGATCTCTTTGAAATCTTCTCCGCTGATTAAGAGGCACTTGCAATGGCTGAGTGATTTTGCGTTGGTCGATCTTGTTTTTTCTAACAGGCAGTTATCGCCGAAGATGTCGTATTTTCCTAAAACTCTCAGAGTTTTGCGGTTTTGATAAATTTTCACACTTCCTGACTTGATGATATAAAATCCTTTCGCCTCATCGTTGAACTTGTAAATCAATTCTTTATTCTCAAACTTTACTTTAACAGTTGAATCAGCGATAAACCTCAGTTTTCTTTGACTGATTCCATTGAAAAATTCAAGTTTTTTCAAGGTTTTCATGATTTTCAGGCGATTTTTCAGGGTGTTAAAAGGCATTTTCATGATTTCCTCGATAGTGTTGATAGAAATCGACCCGATGACGACTTCATTTTCTACTTTGAGCTGACCTTTAAGTAACTTTTTTTTTTCATCGATGAAGCCGATGATTTGATATTGATTGAAGAAGACTTCTTCACAAGAAAGAGTGCCGTAGGCCAAAACATAGATAATCGAGTTTTCAATAGGGTTCAACAAAGGCTCGCTTCCGACCTGGACGATTTTCCATTCAAGTTTTTCAACCATCATATCAACATTCTCCCGAGACATGAACTTGAAGTACTTGTTTGACAAAATCGAGTTTTTCGCTTGATTCTTGTGAAGTAGAGTTTTGAAGTCTTCCCCGAGGATCTTTTCAATGCTTTTGATTGATAAAGATAGGACTACCAGCTTTCCAACACTGTAAACTGAAAACTGGTTTATTCGGTTTAGACCTAAAACAGCAGATTCTCCGAACATCTCGCCTGAAATGAGACGAAACATCTCAGAACCGTGAAGTTTCACGATGGCTTCTCCGGTTTTTATTATGTGAAGTAAGATTCCTTCGTCTCCTTCGCAGATCACTCGGGTACTGTCTGGGAACTCTTGTTGAATTAAGACTTGAGATAGCTTTTCTAGTTGGTTGTCGGGAAGGTTGTTGAAGAGTTTCAACTCGGATATGAATTTTTTGTTCTCTGATGATTTTCGCCCGTTTAAGATTTGGACTACTTGGAGGAATGAACTTCGTTCTATTCCCCATAAAGAACTTTCTTCTATGGTTTTTATTGTGGCTCGTCGGGGATAGTCTGTTAAAATTGCCATGTCGCCGAAATTGTCTCCTCGTTGGAGAATGGTTTTTTTTACGCCATTCCTAATGACAGCAAGTTTCCCATTTTCAACAATATAAAACAAATTTCCCTGATCTCCCTGCTCAAAAACAATTTGATCAGCGGTATATACATAAAAGTTGACTTCCCTCAAAAGTATAAAAAAGTCATCATTAGTCACATTAGCCAAAATATTATGTTTCAAAAGTGAAGCCCTGATCATTTGTTGAGATTTTCTAGAAGGGTACTTCTTCGATATTTTCGAAAAATCAGAAAAAGCTACAGAAGTATTCGGAAACGATTTCCGTTCGAGTTTTTTGTTCATCGCGCATTGTCCCATGAAATGTAAAAGATTATAAGTCCAATATGTCAATAATTGACAACCTATTCTAGAGCTTCATTCTAATAAATTTCCAACAATAAATGTGGCAAAAGCTGCTCAGAACACACGGAGGCCGATATCGGCCAATATTCATTTTACTTCACATTTCCTTATCAGCTCTGACAGTCTTTCTCTGCAAGTCTCTTCAATCCCCAAGCCACACTTCAATCGTTCAATGGTAAACTCAAGCTAGGTCCATTTTCACCATTTCCAACGTTTTTTACATCCTAGTAGCCTACTCAAGTCCAGGTTACATTCACCAGAAGACCTTTTCCAAGCAAGTCACCTCATCAACAGTAAAAGTATCCTCTCCACGAGTAGATCATTCAGAAGATCGAGTAGAAGCTTTAGAAAGTGGAAATAGTGACTTTCAAGACGAGCGATTTCGAAACATTTCAGAAGTTTCTAACAATTCACAACCAGTTTATTTAGAAGAAGCGATTTGCAAAGAGTCTTTTAACAGTGATCGAGGAAAGTCAAGGAACAGTGACGGGATTCGAGTCACTTCAAGCCTCAGCCCGAAGAAAAGGACTGACTTGAAGATTGAAAGGATCAGCATGCCCAAGCCACAACTGGATGATGAAGAGGCAAAAGACTTCGAGTTTTCTTCGAGGTTCTGCCTTGTCTGCAACGTGGACCAACCTGTGAGAGCCAGGCACTGCCATAGTTGTAAGAAATGCGTTTATCGCTGGGATCATCATTGCACCTGGCTTGGAAATTGCATCGGAGAAAAAAATCATTTGGCTTACTTTTTTTATTTACTTGCTCAAGCTGTTGAGTTGGTCTCTGCTGTTTTTTTCTTGATTAGGGAAATTGGAGAAGGCGTTTGTTTTGGATTCGCCGTTGTTTTATTGATTTTGCTTTTTCCTCTGGGAATTTTTTGTATTTTTTTAGGATTTTTTCATTGTTACTTGGCTGGGAGGAATTTAACTACTGTTGAATGTGTCGCTTGGAAGAAGACTTTTTATTTGGTTGGAAAGAGTCGCTCGCCATTTGATCAAGGGTGTCTGAAAAATTTTAAGATTTTTTGCTCTTTTCCAAGAGTTAGGGACTGGAACAGATACCTAGTTAATGTAAAATAATGAACATTTGTTCTTGATTATAGGAAATTGAAAAAATTTCTATTATTTTAAAGAATTTAAAAGCCATTGTGGATAAAATGAATGAACTTCTACAGTCTTTCATCGCCGGAGGCCTTTCAGGGTGCATGGTTGACTTGATACTTTTTCCTTTAGATTCAATAAAAACTAGAATCCAGATGAAAAAGTCTTTAGTTTTAAGTTTTCATGAACTTTACAAAGGAATCTACTGGTCCTTAGCAAGTTCCTTTCCTTGTGCTGCTGTTTTTTGGACGGGCTTCACAATGATGAAAACCTTTTTAAACTCAGTTTACCCTGACTCATATTTGACAGATTTTTTCAGTGCTCTATTTGGAAGCTTTTGCTCAAGTCTCGTGAGATGTCCTTTTGAGCTTCTAAAGACTCTGACCATTTCCGGAAAATGTGAAAATTTCTTCGATGCTCCTGTGAAAATAATTGGAAAAGAAGGAATTTCTGGACTTTACGTTGGTTTAGAGGCTTTGTTATACCGAGAGCTGCCTTTTGACTCAATGCAGATGATTTTTTACGCGTTTTTTTCTAGTTTCTGGGTGTTCAACCAACGACTAGGGCCCTTTAGTGTCAGTGGAGCACTTGCTGGAGCTTGTACTGGATTTCTGACAACACCTATCGATGTTGTAAAGACGAAAATCATGGCTGACCACCGAAAATCTCAGAGCTTTTATAAGTCTGCTGCGATTATTTATAACTCTGAAGGAATTTCAGGGTTGTGGAGGGGTTGGAAGCCTAGAGTGATGTTTATTACAGTTGGAGGGTGGATTTTCTTTGGAAGTTTCGAACTGTTCAAGGCATACTTATAGATTAGATTGAAAAGAGATAAATATGCGGATTTCTGAGGAGATCTAAGTTGAAACGTGAGACTTGAAGACTACCTGGTCTTTAAACTTCAGTGATTAAAATCTTCAGTAAAGCGAAAAATCAAGTTTTCATCAAAACCTTCACCTCCAGAAACTCTTCCAAATAAAGCTTTAAAGTATTTTTCTTAGAAAAGTCGAAAAACCCAAGTAAACCTAAAGCTCTAAAAGTGAATAGTTTAATCTAAATAACCCAATGGTGGATATAATATTTACCAATGGTAAGACTTACTTAGCCGAAGGAGATGAAAGACGTTCGCATGTTTATTCAAAAATGCAGGAATGACAACAATTCCCAGAAGGCAGTGGCGAAGCAAGTAGTCATCAAGAAAATTGGTAAAGTGACGAAGTTTAAGCTTCGGTGTCCCAAGTACCTATACACGATGGTTGTCGAGGATCAAGAAAAGGCTGAAAAAATCAAGAAGTCTTTACCTCCTAGTCTCAACAAGAAGGAAATATAAGTAAGTAGCTAGTTTCCACCCTTAGTATCCACAGATCTCTTAAACTCTAAAATTTCAATGTTTTTCAAGAAATTCACTAAAAATCAAGATTTCTTCAAAATCTTCACTTTTTCCTTCTCAAGTCAAAAGTTTTAACTGAGGAAAAATCACGTTTTTCAGAATTTCCTTGAATTTTCAAATTTCTTATTCTTAAATATAAAAAGTGCTAAATGAAAATCCGCCCAGTTACCTCTTCGATCACTCGTCGTCGTTCAGTAGAAGCGACGACTCCGACTTACAAGGCAAAGCGAGATTACAAGTTGTTGCTTTCTTCAGCTGAGACTATCCAGCAAGTAGATGAAAAGCTTTACAAGTTGACTTCAACGTCGCCAGTCATGAAAGACGAAATCATCTCATCTGAGGCGAATCGTCAGTTGAAACTGATAAAACAGTCAAATAATTCCAATCAGTTCTTCAAGTTAACAATGAACTCAAAAATAAGACATCTTTCAATTGAACTTAATGAAGTGTCTAAAGCTAGCAGAACAGGAAAAATCACTTTGTTGACAATTGATCAGAAAATAGAAAATCTTAAAAATGCTATTCAAGGGGTTCAAAAAGTGCAAAATGATGAACTTGCTAATCAGGAGATTTATTTTCATATTCAAGAACGAATGCTTGCCACTGGGATTTTTTTAGATATTAAGAAAAATGAGTTGAATGAACAACTTAAACAAAAAAGTCTTCTTTTACAGGATGTTATTCGAAATAAAGCTGAAACTTTAGAAAAACTTTCAAGGAACTCGAAACAATTCAGAGATCTTAACAAAACTTTCACGGGGTTCAACGCAAGACGAAAAAATATCAGTCAAAAACTTGAAGATGATAAAGAAGACTTGGATTTTATCGACTTGGAAAGAGAAAATCGCTTTTTCAGGCAACAGGAAATCAAAGAAAAAGTCGGAATCAGTGAAAAAAACCGAAATGAGAAAAATATCAGGGAAAGTCTTTTGTTGCATAAACTTTGGTATAAAAAACTCAATTTTATGCTTCAAAGATTTACTCAAAAGTTCTTAAAGGTGGACATGGCCTTTAGGAAGATAAAAAGTGTCACTGGACTTGAAACTATCTCTGAAATTGTTGAGAAATTTTTAACGAAAGAAGAAAATTTGAATGAATTGACGAGAATTATTAGGAAAAATAAAGAGTTTGTTGAAGAGTTCGCTAAAAGGAACTCGGAATTGCAACAAAGGATTAAAATTATTGAAGTTTCTGATAAACACTCGATTACTAGTGACACTATTCGAGAGATGAACTTGAAAATTGTTGAATTGAGTAGCAGGAATGCTGGAATTAGGTCTAAACATTTGGAAATTGTTTCGCTTGTGAAGACTGTATCTGAATGGATAGTGAGGATGATTCAACAGTTTGATCCTTCATTTTTACCAGCTGATCAAAAATTGACAGTGCTTGTAAAAACCCTTCACAAACTGATCCACGAAAACATCCGACCAGTCGAAAAGTTCTCAACCCAAGAGTCCACTTTTTTCGTGACATCAAATCCATTCAACCTGCGAAAGTCCACAAATTTTTCGCTTTACGAAAAAGTCGAGTTACACGAGTTGAACCACATAAACACTGAAAGCAGTAAAAGTAGTTGGTATTCATACGAGAAGCACCATAAGAGAATGTCAATAAGTAAGAATTAAATATTACTGTCTTTCTTCACTTTCATGAAGCCAATAAGAACTTCCCTTAACCTTCTCAAAGCTTTCTGAAAGTCTCGATGCACATCTAGTACAAAGCGACTTGAAAATATTCTCAAACAAAATCGAGTTTTTCAAAGAATTATTAATCAACTCGATTTCCGTTGTCATTTCACTTGTTTTCTTCTTTAACATCGCAGACTTCTCCTCAAGATTCCTGATTTCATTTTCTCCTTTTTCACATTTAAGAGCCATTTCATCCTGACTCTCCTTCGCCTCATTCAAAGCTTTTCTCATTCCACTCATCAACCCTCTAGTTTTTTCCGATCCTGAAGTGAACTTACGCAACTCTTCTCTAAGTTCTTGCATAGTTTTATTATGAGTTGCTTCAGAAGCCGCTAGTCTATTTTCAGCGTCGTTTAAAATTGAAGTCTTTTCGAAGTACTCACGATTTAATCTTTCAATCGCATTTCTGGTATTTGAAGCATTTTCCTCGAGTTTTGATAGTTCTGAATGGATTTCTTCTGTGATGTCTTCTTTTGCTTTTTCTTGCTCGCATAAGTCGCAGATTCTTTGAGGTTCTGATGAGCCGGGTTTGTTTCGAGTTTTGGATGAGTGGTCTGAACAGACTGCATTGTTGCAGAACTTGCAGAGATGCTTTTTTTTTAGAAGAAGGTTGAAACTTTTTAGACAGACACAACACTTGTTGGTTACGGATACGTCTGGTGATGAGAAACTCTCGAAGGAACCTTTTATTGAAGGGTTTTGAGTTTTCCGAACGTCGGCTTGACTTGAAATTACGCTTGGACCCCCGCTGAAGGTGGATTCCGTGTTGTGGATTGAACTTTTTAGGATGCTGCTGACTCCTGTATTCGAGATCATTTAGAATTATTACCGATGGTTAGATATTTTCTAAAAGTACAAAACTGAATGGTATGTCACTGAAGAATGATTGAAAGCGTTATCTATAGTTAAAAATTAGTATAATGCACTTTCCGATGAAATATTAATCAAATCGCTATGAATCTCATTATTCCTAGTCCCACATTCATCAAAGTCTTGAATCGAGCTTATTTCAATTTTAATTAAATCAGTCATATCATCTTCCACACGACTTTCCTGCAAGTCACTTCCAAGGCAGCACAAATTTCCCATTATAACAATGATTAGAACATCAACTAACCTTTAAAAACAACAAGTCTTCCCCAAAAAACCCTTTATCCTTCTCCAGACCTTTTCCCCCTTCTCAACAATCTCAAAGTGCCCTTTCCTTCCATGATCCACCCTAACTATCAAAGCCACCCCTTCAATCAAAAGAATGGCTCAAATAAAAAATGGAGAGCGTGACAGAGCAACAAGTCCAAGGAGTTCTCGCCATGCTCTCAGCAGTCTTAGCCCCAGACAACCAAGTGCGTAAACAACAGGAGTCCTTACTTCTCGCGCTGCGGAAGGACCACCCGAACGAGTTCGTAGTAACCCTTCTGAAGATCATGTTTCAGTCACAAGAAGAGTCTTTAAAGGTCTTGTCAGCGATTTTGCTGCGTCAGATTTTCTCATCGCTTCATCCGAGTCTTCAGACCTGGACACTTCTTACTCCTGAGACTCAATCTTTAGTCACTAGTTCTTTGCTCTCATTGCTGGAAAAGGAGACCTCTTGGGTCATGGCGAAAAGACTTGGAGAAACTATTTCGGAACTTGCTGTGCTTTTGCTGGCTGGAGATTCGCCTTCTGGATGGCCTGGACTTTTAACGTTCTTGGTTAACTCTTTTAATGGAAGTCCGAAACAGGCTGCTGCTTCCATGCATATCATGGGAGGACTTTGTACGTTCTTTCATCAGGAGCTACTTCAACAGCAAGATGCTTTGGCAAAGGTTTGTATTTCTGGACTTGAGTCAAGTGAACTTACTTTAAAGGTGTCGACTATTGAGTTTTTAACAAACTTTTTAGGGATTTTGGAAAAAAGTGAAATGAAAGCATTTCTAGACGTTCTACCTTCATACCTAAGAGCAGTAGTGTCAATAATCGGTCAATCCGAGAAAGACGGAGAAGAAGCATTAAAGAACTTAAGAGACCTCGCAGAAACAGAAGAATTTTACTTCAAAGGCAGACTGAACTTATCCTGGGAGCTAGTCGAATACGTTTGTGGACTGAGCAACGATAACCTAGGCATAAAAAACCTTGCACTTGACTTCATCGTCAGTTTAGCCGGAAAGCTCGACGACGAGTTCAAGAAAAATGTTCCTTTATGCGAAGCGCTTTGCGCTCAGATCTTCAAAGTAATGGTCAGCATTGAACAAGACGTTGAAAGCTCCTGGGCCACTCCTCCTGATGGGTTCGAAGACAACGAAGACGAAACCATTGAAATCGACTACGCGAAACTCGGAAGGAAACAAATTTCAAGACTTGTTGAAGGACTTGGAGATGATTTCATTTTACCGACTGTCTTGGCAAATATTCATTCTGCTCTTACTGTGCAGAGTGAAGATTGGAGGATCAGGTATGCCGCGCTGATGGCTATTTCGGAACTTGGACAGTTTATTGAAGAAACTAATAAAATCGCTGAACTTGTACCAATTTTAGTTACTCATGCTGCCTCGGCACATCCGAAGATCAGATATGCTGCTCTTCATTGTATTGGACAGCTAAGTGAAGACTACGAGGAAAAGTTCACCGAAGCCCACCACTCCACCCTAATCCCAATCCTCTTATCCGGTCTAGCCGACCCAATATCTCGAGTACGAGCCGAGTCCGCAAACTCCCTAAGCCTCTTCAGCGAGAACTGCGGTTCAACAGTAGCAATCTCCTTCCTTCCAAGCGTGATGCCCTCTCTAGTCTCCTGCCTTTCCTCCGGTGGTTGTTCCTTAGTGCTAGAAAACGTATTAGACTGTCTAACATCAATATCCGAAGTATCAAAAGAGTCATTCGGTTCATACTACACACAACTAATGCCTTACTTTCTAAACCTCATCAACTCAAGTACCTCAGAAGCTCACAAAAAGCTTCGAGGCAAGGCAATAGAAGCAATGAGCACTATTTGCACATGTGTCGGACAACAAGTCTTCTCCCAGCACTGCGAACAAATAGTGTCAGTCCTTCAGCACATCCAGAACACCCAACTGACCGACAACGACTCGCTCCGGGCCTACGTCTTAAGCGCCTGGCAACGACTTGCAGCGAGTCTCGGTGCAAGTTTCGCTCAATACGTCGGCGGAATCCTTCCAGGGTTACTTCAAGCGATCACTTCTGAAGTCAGTGTCTCAATCAGCTCGAAACCTGAAGAAGTTCTTGACTTGGCAGCGATGATGAACGAGTCTTCTAATAAAGTCTCTATTACAACTGCAGATCTTGAAGAAAAAGACGTTGCACTTCAAGCACTTTTAACTATTATTGATGTTTTGAAAGGTGGATATGCACCTTTTGTAGAAAAAACTGCTGAAATCGTTTTGCCGTTAATTGGATATACTGCTAATCCTGGGATTCGAGAGGTTTCAGCGACGATTTTGTCGTCTTTAGTTGTTTCTGTTAAGGATGCAGGACTTAATGCTGTGCATTTTGCTAGACAGTTCTTGGGAAGTCTTTGGACTACCACTTTAAATGAACTTGATCGTGATGGGCAGACTGCGAAGTTGGAATCGATTAAGACTATCATTGATACTGTGCATGAACCTTTCATGTCACCTGAGGAAGTCAATCAGTCTGGGGAAAATTTGATTAAAATACTGGAAAACTCACTCGCGCATCGAAAAAGGATGGAAGAGGCAAAGGCTCTTGGAGAGGACTCGGAAAGTGAAGATGAACTTATTACTGAGATTAATAAGAAGGAAGAGGATACTCTTCATACAGCTATTTCTGAGGTTCTTGGAGCACTTTTTAAAACTCATAAGGAACATTCTTTGACTATTGTCAACTTTTTGTATTCTAATGTTCTTAGCAAGTTCTTGACTCCTTCGAGTAGTGCTGAAGATCATAAGTTTGCGATTTTTGTTATTGATGATGTTATTGAGTTCTTAGGAGAAGCTATGGCCGGTGACAAATGGAATGCTCTAGCAGAGGCTCTATTCGTCTACTCAACCGACCAAGACGACGCAGTGCGTCAAGCAGCAGTATACGGAGTGGGAGTTCTAGCAACTCACACATCAGTCGAGAAGTTCAATCCATGGGCGAGTAAAGTTCTTCAGATCCTAGACCAATCAATGCACATTCCAGTCCAAAAGTCTAAAAAGTCTCACGCTCACGCAAGAGACAACGCGATATCCTCGCTAGGCAAAGTAATAAAATACCAGTCCTCAAACTTAGACTTATCAGTTGTGATCCCCGCGTTCGTAGGAGTGCTTCCATTAAGACACGACAAGGTAGAAGCTCGAATGATGCACGACCTTCTTGCAGACCTGTCACTTTCTCATTCATCTCTCGTGTTCGGAGGGAACTATGAACGCCTTTCGCAGGTGGTCAACGTTTTCTCTAATGTGCTTGAGACAAAGCTCTGTGATGCGGGGACTGTGCCGAAGATCAAGCAGATCATTGTCAGTCTTCAAGGAGCGAACGTTCCTGGCCTCAATGAAGTCATCGCTGGCCTGACTGACTTGCAGAAGACCAAACTTAACAATGTGCTAAGCGCTTAATAGTTAGATATAAATGAAGCTTGGATCTCTTCAGACTTCAATGATCATGGAAACTGGAAGAGTTTCTGTTAGGAATAGTGCTGGATATACTGCTTTTCTTTTGTTGTAAGATTTAAATAGAAAATTATCATCTCTTGCAGGTTGTACTGGTTGTGATAGTGAACTCAGGGCAAGTCTTGATAATGTTGAAAGATTTGTTCAAAGGTTTTTTAATAGGTCGGTTTTAGAGATTTTTTTTAGTTTGGGGAAGGGGAAGATTGGACGTTTTTTTACTTTTGATGGAAATAACGAGTTTCCTGTTATTAGGAATCAAGATTTGGACTTGTTTTTTGGAATTAAAGACTTTTTTGGGAGATTTGGAGAGGTTAATGATGTGGTTGTTGTTCAGGTTAGTCGAGAGATATTTGAAAGTAATACGAAAACTTTTCTTGAGTTTTGTGACTCGGAAGTGGAAATTTATGGCAAAGAGTATCAGTTGTGTGGAATTGTTTGTAAGAAAGAGTATAATTTTAATGTTATTGTTGAAGGGACTGCTGGAGTGGTTTATTATAAAATGCACTCGAATGGAAAGTTTGATAATTGGGGAGATGCACTTTTTCATGCTTTTGAAGGAGACTTTTTACCGCATTTGATGGTTTTCGTTAAATGTCCGAGGGTGAGGAAAATTGTTGTCCCGTTTATGACTGAGGAGTCGATGGAAGCTATTGAGAATTATTTAATGGTGCAGAAAACAGTTATCAAGTCAGTTAAAAAGATTAACTTCTGTAAATCCTATTGGGTTGCATAATTATTAAGACTAGGTTAGAATGAAAGTTTTAAAAGTTGGGATGTTAAATTATTTTATGATTAGTTTACTGTTTCTATAAAGGTTAATATTATCATGTCAATAATCCACTATCTAACTAAATCTGATGTCATGTGTAAAAAATATATCTTCTCTTTCCTTCAAGGTGTTTATCCGACTGATATATTTTCCAAATTTTTTATGAACATTGACAATTATCTAAAAATGCATCATCATGTGATTTTTATAAATTATTTTGAAATCTAATTAAATGCAATTTTTTATTACTAGATAACTTTTCATCATAAACACCTTAATAATAATAAATAATAAATAGTAACTTCAATTGAAGTTCCCCAAATCACATGACTTAAATCTATTTTATAATAAGAGAAAAAAAACAAAAAATTATGACAATCCTCGAAATTCCTATAAAAAATCTCCATTTCTCTCCTATTATTATGAATTACTTAGGAATAACCTTCAAATTGACCCATCTTTCAGGATGATCAAATTCTTCACGAATACTTTCTTCCCACTTCTCAAGTGGTGTATTTCCTTTAACGATTTTATTATACAGCTCGGGGATTTGGATGTACTGAGCAGGATGTCTCGATGAATAACTAAGTTTAACACTAAGACACTTCGAATAAAAATACTTCTTCAGGTCCTCCATGGACTTTTCACTCGCAATAACCTTCTGTTGTTCAATCATATTATCCAAATCTCCTAACTCCGCATCAATATTCGTCTTAAGCAAAGGAGACGTAAAATTACTGTTAGTAGTCTTGATCGACTCAACCTGTGACTGTATCTCATCAATACTTTCACATTTTTTCAATAATTTCTGTAATTTCAAAGACTTTTTATTGTAATCAAGAAGCTTATTCTTCATTTCAGTCAATTCGCGGGATTTTTTCGTGATAAAAGTTTGAACAATTCCTGAGTCTTTGTGGACTTGCAGGTATTCTAAGAAGTAGTAAGTCTTGTCTAGTGCCAGGTTTCGGAGTCTTTCTGCGTAAACTAAAAGAGATGGTGAAATGTTTTCTGAGATTTTTCGTAACTTGCAGCTTATCTCTGTGCAGAGGTCTATTGAATCAGAAGCTGGTTCTATCAAGGCTACCAACTGGTTCGCTGATGTTATGATTGATGAAATTGAAGTACTTTGCTCGTAGGTCAGGCAGGAATGGTTGTAAAAAGCAAGGGATTCGATTGAGGCTTTCAGTTTGTTGATTTTGTATTGGATTTGGTAGTGGTAGTTACTTTTGCTCATTTTAACAACTTGGCTTGTTGGTTTTAGACAGACTTCGGAATGGATTTCGACTTTTTCGAAACTTATCATGTCTTCACAGTTGATGCACAGAACGTCAGGTATGTCAACCATAAGCTAATCTTTATTATCTAAAACCTGTTTAAGTGTTTCTTCAATTTGAATTCTTTTCAGTTTCTCCTGTCTAAGCATTCCTTCAAGTTCCAAAATATACCTTCTCTGAGAAGAAGTAGTAACTCCAGTGATATGCGAGAGTCCATCTTCCACTTTTTCCGGCAAGTCCTTCACAGCATCAAGTTCTTCCTCATCATCTTTCTTCTGAGTCTCTAAATTTTCCGGTTTTTCTTCAAAGTCATCTGGTTTTTCATCGACTTGTTTTCTAATCTTTTCAGGCAAGGTCTGCTCATCTCTTCTTGAATGGCTACTTGAAGATCTGTACTTAAAAATCCTTGGCCGAATAGGGGAAGACTCAGGTTCTTCATGTTTTTTCACTGAAGAGCTTCCTGGCCGTTGTCCTGAAGAACTTCTGGGCTTTAGACTGCCGGCCGTTGACGGCCGGCCTAACAAGTTGTTGTCTTTTGGAGCTAGGATGTCATATTGGCCAGCTTTCTGCATTAGAGGAGGAGGACGCGCGTATTTTCCTCGGACTTCTGCGTATACTCCTGACATTTTGCTGTCAGTTGTATTGTAAAATTGCTTCGCTGTCTGGGAATTGGGAGTTATTGAGACTTTAGCTCCGGATTTAGGAGTTGATTTTACTACGGGTTGGTATTGACTGAATGGAGATTACCTGAGGAATCTGGAGGCCGCTGTGACTTCCTTTGAAACTCTTTGTTGCCAGGCAAGGTGTTGATCATAATAAAAAGCCATTATTAGTTATCCCTATCATTCTCAGACCTAACTGCCTGATCCTTAACTTCATTTTCCAGCCGTTTAAACCTAACATAAGCCTTCCCAATCTTTTCACTACAAGGATAATAATACTCTTCCTTCACAAAAGCGCCAGCCACCAACCCAACCATAAAAAGTCCAGCATATTTCACAACTTCCATTATAAATGATCAAAGACTACTCCACCTCGAAACTCAACCCATTCCTGACAGAAATCGTTTCGCTAGTCCTTTCACAAAAGCCAGAAAAGCCTCTGAACTTTTTAAAGACCTGGCTCGAAGGAAAACTAGGAAAAACAGGCCAGTTATCCGAAAAAGAAGAACTTTTGAAACTAAGACAAGAAGTAGCGAGATTAAAACATGAAGGTTCCCAAGGCTCAGAAGATGAAAGCAGTGACTCTGCAGATGAACAAGACGATCAAATTGATGACCTTCCCCAATCGACTCAGCCTGCTGTCCGTCATCGGTCTGGAGTTTCTGCTGAAGCTTATGGAAACTGGAATAAAAAGGAAAGCTTTCATCCTCGAGTTGTTCAGAAGACTCAAGAAGCTGAGGAGAGAATTTCGGAAAGAATGGAAACTTGTGTTATTTTCAAAAATGTGCAGGGACCTGAAAAGTCTATTATTATCCACTCGATGGAAGAAAAGATTGTGAAAAGTGGACAGGTTGTCATTCAGGAAGGGGATGATGGGAATGAGTTGTACTTGGTTGACTCGGGAAAATTTGATTGCTTTAAAAAAATTGGAGAGGAAAATAAAAAAATCAAGGAGTATCATTCCGGAGAGGTCTTCGGCGAGTTGGCCCTTTTATACAACGCTCCAAGAGCAGCGACGATAGTCGCTGTTCAAGACTCAGTTCTTTGGAGTCTCGACCGTGAGTGTTTCAATCACATAGTAAAAGAAGCTGCGATAAGACGAAGAGAAAAATACGTAAAATTCTTATCCCAGGTGAAAATATTATCAAACATGGACCCCTACGAAAGGTCTCAACTTGCAGACGTGTTAAAAACATTAAAATTCTCTCCTGGAGAAGTAATCATAAAGCAAGGAGACAACGGTGACGATTTTTTCATTGTAGAAGAAGGAAACGCTGTTGCAACTAAAGTGATTCATCAAGGACAACACCCTGAGGAAGTCATGAAGTATGGACCTGGAGATTATTTTGGAGAACTTGCACTTATTAAAGGAGAACCGAGAGCTGCTAATGTTCAGGCTGTTTCTCATGTTCAGTGCCTTTGTTTGGATAGACATTCTTTTAAGAGACTTTTAGGAAATTTAGAAGATATTTTGAAGAGGAATGCAAGACTTTATGAGGAGGTTGTTGCAAAACTGATGAATTAAGTAGATAAGGGATTTGATATGGGTTTGGTTAGTTGTTGTAGGATTGGCGAATTTTTAAGAGGTCTTGCATTCTTTTTGCCTCCATGTCCATTGATTTTTTTAGTTCTCGTACCATAAATGCTGATTCCTTCCAGCAAATAAGTAATTCTTGATTATCCCTCAGAAGTTTTTCATTTTCTTTGATATGCTCCGAAAGTTGCAGTTTAATCCTTCGATTCTCATCATTTCCAGCAACAAAAGGATCCTTAATAATCAAAGTATTCCTGAGTTCCCTAATAGAGCTTTTCCTAACAAATTGCAATTTAGCCTGAATCTGTTCCTTATCATTCTGTATTTTCGTGATAGCTTTTTCAGTATCCCTGATCATCTGTTCACTTCTAAAAATATTCTCATGATTCAATTTATTCAAGGTCTCTTCATGACTTTTCTTGATAAGTTGAATAGTTTCATCTTTTTCTTCAATAATCATTTTCTTCTCTTTTTCCAGTTTCGAGTTCATAAGTTGCAATTTGATAAGTTCTTCTTTCAACGCATCCATTTTTTCATTTAATTCAAAATTCGGTGTTTTTCCTTCTAAGATAATTTCTTTTTTATATAAATTATTCTGATCTTCCATCATTTTCACCTTTTCTTGTAAAACTTTCAATTCAATATTCAACTGATTTAAAAGTATCTCCTTTTCACTAACCTTCGACCGAGCTTCCATCAAAAGGTCTTTAGTTTCAATGCACCTGATAAAAACCTCATCTTTCTCCGAGTGACTTTTTTTAATCCCTTCTAAAAGTTCTTCATTTTTTTGTTTATAATTTTCAATCTCCATTTTAATAATCTGCATATTTTGCGACAAGACTTGATTTTCCAATTTTTCTTCTGAAAAATCTTCTACTTTTCTAACAAGGACTTCATTATTTTTTCTAAGTTGAATAATTTGATAGTCACTTAAGAACTGTCGAGTAAGAAGTTCCTCATAAATCATTTGAACGTTTTCCTTTTTCGCTTGTTTTTTCTTATGAGCGAAGTCAAGCATGACATGAAGCCTGTTGTTTTCTTTCATCAAGTTTTCAGCACAATCAAGCCTAGAGTTAGGTCTTTCTGAATACATATGAATCAATCTTTTTCGAGCGTTTTCAAGGTCGTTTTCATGATTTGAATGTTTTGAATCAATAGAAGAAGAGTCACTTGATTGATTTTTCAGTTCTTCACAATAGTTTTCAAGAAAAATGATTTTTTCTTTAAGTTCTGTAATCAAATTTTGAAGTTGTCGATTTTGTTTTTCTTTACAGTCAACGGAAATGCTGAGAAGTTCGACTGAGTTCTTTTCTTTTGAAAGTTCTTGTTTGAGTTGTCGGATTTTTACCTTTGCTCGTAAGTTGTAGTCTGAATCATGTTGATGCTTTTTGATGAGTTGTTGCATTTGCTCGTTGCTTTTCTTTAGTTCTTGGTTTTTTTTCTTTAGAGATGAAAGAGACTCGATTTTTTTCTTGTATTTTTCGAGGACTGACTCGTAGTAACCTACTTTGTGGCTGTTGGATAAAGCGATGTCGAGCTCGTCTTTTAAACGAGAATTTTCTTGTTCGAGTTCTCTTCTTGTACTTTCCATTATTTGCTTTGAGAGCTCTAACATGTGGGTCTTTTCGTTTAGTTTCTTTTCTAGCTTTGAGAAAATTTCGGTTGATGTGTTTGAGACTTTTGATGACAGGGAATCTATTTCGTTTTGAAGCTGAGCATTCGCTAACTTCAGTTCCTCATTTTCCTTCTGAAAACCATCTCTTAACTGATTCGAATGTCCAACTTCCTTCTGAAGCTCTGAAATTTGTTTCATAAGATTATTCTTCGCACTTTTAAGAATTTCAATTTCTTTATTATTGATTTCCTCTTCCTGTGCCCAGTCATCTTCATGATTGAGTATTTTTTTAATAAAAAGCATCATAGAAAATTGATGTTTTTCATCAAGTTGCATGATTTTCCTAATAAACTTTTCCTTAAGGTCACATTTGAGAATGACTAAAAAAACAATCTCAAGAAGTTTAATCACATCAGCAGGGTCTCCTTTCCTCGCAATATTTCCAAGCAAAACATCATTAATCCTCTCATAAGGCACTTTTAACGTATAAGTCAAATAATTTTGAACAGCTTGTTTAAGTCTTTTCAAATTTCCCAATTTTAAAGCCCAATTGTTCTGCACGTCTAAGTTGATTAAAGTCAAGTCAAAACTTTCACTCGATCTACTTTTTCATTACATTGAGCCCAGAAGTTCAAACAAAAGAATTCCATCAGACAAGTCTGTCAAATTTTCACATTTCCTGGAAAGGTTGTTTTCATTTAACTGTCTAAAAAATACCCACTGGACCAGGGCAATATCAAGGTTTTCCATTTATTTTAACTATCGCTTGTGAAGTCTGTAGATTTTTCTTTGCGTACTTCAGAAAGTTCATAACTGTTGAAATTTTTCTTTTTGAAATGATGAATAGTAGATGGTCTCACTTTTCCACGTCTTGAAAATGAAAATTTTCCGTAAATCACCTCGAAACATGAGAGAAAAGCTCCAAAAGTCCCCATAAGTCCGAAAACTGAGGCTAATAAATTTTCAGTGAAGTTTAAAGGGTTGTTATCAAGATTTCTTTTAGTGACCAGAGCTGTGGTGCTTAGTTTTAAGTTCAAAACAATAGAAATGGAAGCTTCTGACCTGAAACTAAGTAAAAATTACGTTTCTTGAGTGAGGGTTGAACCGATTTGATGGTTTTTTAGGTCTAGAATGTGATAACCTGAGGAATTTTTAGGAAAGTGGCTTGATTCTGACTTGAAGACCTGTTTATCTGGTACTGAAGGGATGAACTCGAAATTGAAGGAAGAGGATTTAAGACCTTTGAAGACTTCTTCTTCTTTTAATGGGTATAAAGGCACAAAAACCTTGCTTTTGTCTTCCGGGATTGAAGAAGAGACGCTGAGATTCGCTGATATGAATCCGCAATAAGTCGTTGATTTCCCTGTCAAAAGCTTGATTTGATGATCTCCGTTTAACTGAAAGTCTGTAAACTTCAAGCTTATCACACAATCGCCTTCAACATCTTCACAAGTGTAACTTGGCTCTTCTTGGATACTTGAAGAGTAGAAAAAGTTTGAAATACAATTTGTCTTTTTAACGGAAGGGTCAGAACAGAACTCAGAATAAGAATGGAAAATGATTTTCATGTCTAAACTTTTGG
Organism: Stentor roeselii; assembly: GCA_006503475.1. Lineage (NCBI taxonomy): Eukaryota > Ciliophora > Heterotrichea > Heterotrichida > Stentoridae > Stentor > Stentor roeselii. The sequence goes on from RSEH01000146.1 coordinate 96,713, forward strand.
CATTAACTTCTTCATTTAGAGTCACAAGAGGAACCAATGTTTTAATCTCAGTGATGTTATCGTTGGTGTAGGTAAAAAAAGCAATTATTATACTTGAAGCTGCGAATATGTAAAAAGAAACTGAAAAAAAACCTCCAGGTAGAGTTTTTTTTAAAATAATAGGTTTTTCTAGCTTTTGCTCATGACTTGAAGTGAAAATATCGAGTTTTGTTAGAATTTTTCGCATTCCTGTGAAGCATAAACAGAAAACTATTATTAATCCGATGATTCCAAGAGAAGTGAAAAAGAAATTCAGAGCTAAACTATTTGTACTTGCAATTTTTTTGTTGTAGTTTTTAGGTTGCTCGCTTTTTGATTGTAGTTTGGCCTTTATGACTTTAGGCGCAGAACTTCCTATTGGGCAACTGGATAAACTAGGACATTGTTTACAGTATGTTGCTCCTGGTTTTTCATTGAATTCTCCGAATTTGCAAGGTAAACATTGGGAGTTTATGATGGCTCCAACCTTTTGGAAATATAGACCTGGATCGCATTTGGTGCAATTTTTGTTGTTTAGATAAGTTCCTGCTGGGCAGGGCTCACAAATATTAAGTTGATTGAATACGCCATCAAAGCAAGGTAATGAATAAGAATCACTTTCCTCCAAGTTCACTTTCAACAAAGAATTATTTGGTACATCACTCACATCATACCCTAAACTTGAAGCGACTCCTCCAAAGACATATAAAGAATTTCCAATCCAATTCATGGAATGACTATGAACCCAGAGTTCAGATGGAAGTTGAATAGATGTTAAAGAATGTTCTTTTATATTGAAAATCATCAATTTTTTACTAATTTCTCCTCCAAATATAATCCCTCCAAGTATCAAAATCGAATTTTCCACCAGAATAGAAGATGACTTGTATATATTCAGTTCTGAAAAATCATAAGTGTTATTCAACTCGTAGTAAGTGTTTTGAATATCATTTGTATCGAATTTTACGATAATTTTAAAGATTTTCGAATAAGGATTATAGTTTGAGTCTGTTGCTCCTACAATATAAATATATGTATTGTTTTCTTCACGACTAATAAAACATTGATGGTTTACAAGCTCCTTTGGTAAGGGTTTGTTACTTTGGATTTCTATGTATCTTGCCAGAGGGTAATGGTACATGATGATTTTGTCTCCGAAGGCTTTGGTTGAATCTTTGCCTCCAATAACAATAATGTAAAAACCATATTCAACTATGCACATTGAATGACGAGGGGGTAAAGAACCTGAACTTACAGAGTTTATATACCAGGTTGAATAATCAAATGAGTAAAAGTGGTTTTCATTCAGTGCTTGTCCTTCACATGTTCCTCCCATGCACACAAATCCGTATCCTTTCAAATCTAAACAAGCCATCAGTTCTCTACTTTTCGGTATATTTCCATTTGATTGGGCTTTAGACCAACTTTCTTTTATTAGATCGAACTTCCAAATATCATTTAAACATCCCTTGTTTTCATCAGAACCGCCATATATATATAAAGAGTGTTCATAAGCAAAACTCATGTGATTTTTTCTGGGTATTGGTCTAGACACAAAGTTATTAAAATCATTCATCAAGTTTGTATCCATATCAAAAGTAGTGACCCAATTACTATTGCTTCCACTAACTCCAAGTAAAAAATAGATGAGATTATTAAGCACTAAATAAGTAAATCCATTCAATTCCAATGAAAAATTTTTAACAAGTATCCATTCAAATCCCTTAAAAGAGTATTTATAAATGTTCTGATTTCGATGAGTTGAATTGTGTCCAAATGAAACATAAAGAAAGTCTCGATAAACTACCGCTGAATGAGATTCAATTAAAAATTCTAAAGTTTCAGACATTTCAGTCCAGGTTTCACTTTGGAGATCAAGTTTATAAAAAAGATGCCCTTGTTCATAAGTTCCTCCAAGTAAGTAAAGACAATCTTCATAAAAAGTTAAAGATGCGAAAGCTCTGGCACTTGGAATATTTCCTGAGGCTTTTAATTGTTTTACTGTCAAAGTTTCTGTATTGATCCTGAATAAAACTTACAAATAGAGGATGTTTGATAGTCCTGAATTTGTGATTCCACCAAAAACTCCCAAATAATTAATTCCTTTGTAAATGAATCGGCAACTGGCACTTCCCATTGATGCTTGCATTTTTTCACCTGATAAACTCACTTGTTCCCATATCATCTTGGTTAGATTAAATGAATAGATCTTGTCTGAAATGCCTTTCGATGTTTTGCCAAACATCACATAAAGCTTTTCTGATTGACTTAAAAATAACAGGGTATGGGATAATTCTGAAGGTTTTTCATTTGAAGATTCAAGGTATTGTCCCCAATTCAATGAATTTATATCGAAATAGTAAAGACTTGATGAGTATATTGAACGATCTCTTGTTTGTCCACCAAATATGATTATGCGATTTAATGCAGAGTGATATTCTGAAGAACTATGGATCAGTTGAGGAGGATTTAGACCTGAATGTGCTAAACGCTCAACAGAGACTGATGCACAAATGCTTAGAAGAAGCAGAACAAACATATTATAATACTTCTCTATATTGATTTTTACTAAAATTTTATAGCTAATTACATGAATTACACATCATCGAAAGAATGAATATTTATTGTAGTACTATTGTTGAAATTTTATAATATGCTACCAAAATATTATTATTTATCTTGAGAGATATTTAAAGCTTTAAAAATTTATCACTTTTTTTTATTCTCGAGCTTCACTTATCCTGCATTTAATTTAAACATTTCATAAATAAACACTTCTGAATTAGTCAAGACCAGAAAATTTCTAACCTCGAAAAAATTTAAATTCGAATAATCATCAAAGCTCCAACATTATGAACTAATTTAGAATCAACCCAGTCTCTAAGGTCAAAGTGCAAAAATAAAGCAAAATGCTAAATTTTCAAGTATTTTTAATTTATATCTATTGTCTTAGAACAGATCAATCGTGATTAAAATAATAATTGAAATTGTATTATCTTAACAATTAATTTTTTTGGATTAAAGAACTATTTTTTGAATATTGATCCGATTTTCTCAAAGTTGCAGAATGCTTGGTTCAGCCTTTGAAGATTTTCTTTTATATAATGCAGAAATACTCAGCTTTGGCACATAAAATGACTAAAAGTTACTCAAAGAAACTGAGATATTATTTATATATTCTCATATAAATTCATGTAATTATATTTTCGTTTGATTAAAATTAAACTAAAGTCCAAAGTCACTTCGAAAGAGTTCAAAGTAATCAAACCTTTAATCATTTTTAGTCATTTCAGTACTCTAGATAATAGTGATCACTTCAAATCAAGAGGAAAAGATTTTGATTCAACCTTTACCAAACTTTCTTATTAGAAGTTGTAAGAAGGTTAAATTATATTTTATAACTTTATCAAGTGTATATTAAAAAAATTTTAATGCAGATGTCAATAAAACTTCAAGAAATATCTCTGAAAAGGAAATTTTTGTATTAGCTGGAATAGAAATCTAATGATATACAAAGAAAAGCAAATTTCATTTTATCAACGATTTTATTTGAGAAGATAAAGACTATGCTCAAACTGGTTTTGCATTTTTCTGCTTCTGAAGAGTGATGGAAGTTCTTATTTGTTGTCTTTAGACAGGAGCTTGATTAAAATATCAAAGATTTCCATATATTTCTATCAAATAATATCACAAACTGTACCAAGACTTTCTCCATATACTTTATTTTAATATCTAAGAATTTAAGTCCATATTAAGATTATAACCTTATCTCATATAAGTAAATTTTAATTCTTGTAATATAAACAAATTCAGAATATAAACAATCACTAACACCAACTTAACAATGAGAAAGGAAATAATTTATGATTACCATACCTCTGCTTCCTTCAATTTTTAAATATCCCAAATTTTAAAATCAGTCAAATTGGTTGACTTTCTAACCCTTCTTTAATCCTCATGAGCGAGTCTATTTCTGGATTGATGATAAAGAAGAGAATAACAGTGGAATGATGAAAAACTACTTTTCTAAGTTTTAAATAAAGGATTGATTCTAAAGGAAGTTGATGAAGGTAGAAGAGAGAGAATGTGATATAAATTGACTAGATTATTAGACAAGACTGAAAATTTAAGGAGATTTGGATTGATTACTCTAGAATCTCAATCCATGAACTGGAATGGAAATATTGTCTGCTATTAGATGTTTAGGTATAAAGAAGGAAAACAACTTTTGATTATTTGATTTAGGTGGAAAGCATTGATTATATAAGCCTAGAAGTCCTAAAATTTATTTGGGTGCATGGTGATTACCTTATATATATTTTGTTTAATATAGAATTATTAGTCATTTAGGTAGAGTGGTTGACTTCCTTTTTCTTTCATTATATAAAAAGATAGGTTGTTAGAAACTCATATAAAACATCAAAATCCGATTGATTCATATTCCTCTAACTAACCTTAATTATCCTCTAATTCAATCTTCTAAAAACTTAAATGTACCTCTCTATTGAAATTTAAATGAATATCTTCAATATCAAGAGCTCTAGTGATATCGATTAAACAAATTGCATCAAAAACTAAAATACAAATGGATAAATTTAAGGGTAAAATATAGACATTTATGTATTATTCTTTCTGAATATAAAATGATTGATGATGCTATTTATCTAGCTAAGGATATAATTGATGAGAATGCAGATGAACGATTCAATCATTTGAAAGTGTATGCCTCAAAGATAGTTATGCTCTCTTTTATGGAATTCGAAGAATATGAAGGAGATTTAGATTTCGGGAATATTTTCGATGCTTTAAAAGACATATTAAATAACATTCTGATGAGACTCAGAGAGAAAAATGTATCTGAAGAAGAAATTGATGAATTTATCAACACTGGAGAAAGGCATTTCTATAAAGTTTTTCTTTTCAAGCTAAAGTTCCAAGATCAACTGCTAGAAGAAATTATAAATGAACCTTCAATTACTAGAAATATTAGAATGAAAAACATCATCAAAAACTCTATAGAACATTACTTGAAAAAAGATCAGTTGATATTTACAAATGTCTGCATAAATATATCAGAATTTCTAAATTGCTTTAATTTCAAGCCTAGTATTTATACAGAAATGTATATATTGAAATTATTGAGCTTTTCAGTATCCTCTGATGACCTTTCTAGAATATTAATAGAAAAATTAGGACATAGAGATCAATTCGTAACATGTTTTAATGACCCTAATAGTGAATCAAATGACGATATTTGGGATATAGAGAGGATTCTATCAGTCCTTTTCCCCATTTTACTTGAACTTGAGCCTGAAAATCAGCCTTTAATGACTATCAAGCAAATTTTAGAAGAGATCAACCCTATGATCAACAATATAGAATCTGTAGCAAATATAATCGCTTTCAAATTTTTTTCAGAGCCAAATGTTTTTATCGATACTCATCGTATCAATTCCATGGTTAGCTATTTTGGAAATAATAAAGATCTTTGTAGTGCTTCTCTTTGTAATTCCTTATTGAAAATCAGTATAACTAAACAAGGAAGCAAAAATTACCTTTATCCAAAAGATTTGATTCATATAATCTACCCATTCGGTTATAAAGACTCTTCAAGATTTTCATTCGACAGGCTAATACTGATAGGACGTCTCAACAATGATTATACTCAAAGTGATATTTTTCTTGATGAAAGATTTTCTAATCAAGAGTTAATTATCATCAGTGATGAAAAAGGCTATTACATTTCTGACTATTCAATTCAAGGCTTAACTTCGAGACTTTTAAATGATAATGAAGATTTCGAAGTTAAAGCAGGGACAATATTTAGACTTGAAAAGGTTTTTATCGTTGTGCTTAATGTTTTTGCTGATGACCAGGTGAGAAATATAGAAATGAATGTATTTCAAGGTGGGAAATATCCTAATCAAATTATTTGGGGGAAGCTTAATGGAGAAGGTGATATTATTGGAGTAGGAAATTTCACTCATGTTAAAATCGATGAAGAGCCGACTATGATAAAAGGTCAACCTTCTTTCTTGGTAAGTAGAGAACATTGCCACTTTGTCTTGAAAAATGGTAAAGTTTATCTGAAAAGCATCCCTGGTAAAAAAACATGGGTCAACTTAAAAGAACGAAAAGAATTAGAATCGACACATCCATCTAAATTCTGGAGAATTTCCAATGGGGATACAATTAGGACTAAGGATGTTATGATGAAATTTGATCTATTTATAACTAGTTAGATAACAGAAAAGGTTTTAAAATTGTGATGTTTTTGATTTTTATGTTGTAGGTGGTAATTTTTAAAGGATTACTTGAGTATGAAGGTTAAATTAAGGTTTATAAGATCCTTACCATGATTTAAATTCTTGCATTTAAGCTGTGCAATAAGAATTTATTTGAGAGATAAAAAGAGGATTAAACAAGAAATATTGATGCTTGTATTTAGTCAAGTTTTGCTTGAGTTTGAGATAATTTTGCAATACTTTCATCTTAAAGTTGAGATAATTATTAAAATCATCTAATAGAGGAACTATCTACTGATTTATTTCTGGCGAATTTTCGAAATAGATTAATCCTAATCGCCGAGATAATCTAAAATTAAATATAAATTGAAATAATGTTAATTTGATCCTGGATTATCAATGATCTAAAAAATACTTTAAAATTCAAACAGTTTAAATAATGAAATAAGTAATTCTCAACAAAACCATTTTTGGAGGAGTCCCTTTTAAATCATTTGAGTTGAGATTTTTCAAGTATCTCGCTTTTGATTGAAAAAATAATATTGTTATCTCTAACGCCGAAACTAGCATCAAATTTCAATAAATTTTTAAATTTCAAAGGAACAATAAATAAACTAACAGGTAATCCAAGATTCTTTTAGATGTTCCAACGAATTAAAGCCTGCCCAATAAACCAATGAGTTGAAATAAGAAAAAACAGTAAAGCTTTCCAATAATTTTCTGGAAGAATAACTTTTTTCGTAGATTTTATTTAAAATTGTAGAGTAGACTACTTTCTAATTCTTAAAATACTGTGAAAAGTTCAATATAAAAAGATATGAGGAATTAAAAGAATAAAATTAATGCTGGAATCTTGATGATGCTCTTTCTTAATTCTGAGATCAAAGAATGAACCTGCCAGATGCAATTTGAAAGGAATATAAGTATCGATATTGATAGGATACTTGATATTAGATCCATTTATATAAGCGTAAATTATGCTACTTTATTTATTAGTTCATGAAGATTAAGGGAATATTATATCATCAAACTTTCTTTTCTTTTCAAAAACGCTTAAAAATATAAAATCAAATTGTTTGTTTTTAGATGCATCTAATTTTCAATTGAAAACTAATGACTGAACAACATTTATATAAAAATCAACAAATTAATTAATAAACTAAATTAGGCTTATTGAAATAAGAAATATTTATTCTAAAAGTTTAAAATACCCAAAACCTAAAGTAACTAAATGTAATAATCCTATGTGCGACAAATCAGCTATACTAAAGTCAATCAACACAATGACCATAGTCTGCTCTTCTCTTTCAGGTCTATTTTCACTAATCTTGATCATTCTCTACCTAAAAGTCGGAAGACAAGGTGGTTTATCCTTCCACATCCTCCTCTACATGTCAATAACCGATCTAATCCGAAGTACATCCTTTATCTTAGTATCACAATTCATGAATCAACAACTATTTTGCCTATCAACAGCAGTTCTAATAAACAGTTCAATGTTAACCCATTCAATTTGGTCAGTTTACATAATCTTCATCATTTATCGAATTTACATCAAGTTCCCTACAGAGTCAGAATTTTACCTTAAAACTTGGACAATCAGTGGTTTTTTCATTCCTCCTTTATTTCATCTGCTTCCTCTCATAACGAACAGCTACGGAGAGAACGAAGGAGGCTGTACTTATAAAAAAGACGTAAATGGGATTATTTGGAGAGGTGTTCAAGAATTTTTTATGTTTGGAATTGTTTTTATAGGGATTTTTACTTATTTTAAAGTGATTAGAAAGATGCAGAAGGTTAAAATGATTGGGATTAAAGAGATATTGTTTGAAAAAGGAATGATTTATACTATCATTTTCTTTTTTACTTTGATATTTGTTATTTTGTTTCGGTTTCTGGACTTTTTTGTTGGATTTTGTAGAATTTATCCTTTTGCTTTTATTTCTTATGGACTTACTTCTTGTCATGGGGTGTTTAATTTTTTGGCTTTCATGGGAAATCGAGGGTTTTGGAAAGAGTTGACGAGGATAAACGATTCACTTATGGACCAGTCAGAGTCTTATGATATAGTCGCTAGAATCATTTGTGATAATGAGATGAATAATGCTTGAAGAAAATTGAAATAATTTCGCAATTATTATAAATTTTTAGAAGTAGTTTTAATTATAAAAATTTTTGAATGTTTGAGCAAAAGACATTTCAGATATTTTATGAGAAATTCTCTAGTATTTTATTTAGATCTTTATTCATTCGGCTCAGATATTTAAAATGAGAGTTTATATTAGAAAGGAAAAGTTACTTAATTAATCTACAATCCTAAACTTTAATTAACTCCCGAACATCTCTTTATCACTAATAATACTCTGAACTATATCAAAAGATTCAGATTTATCCATCTTCAAATCCTTAATCCTAACCAACTCTCTCCAAAAGCTTCGATTTCCCATAAAAGCCAAGAAATTCAAAGTTCCATGAGAGGCTACCAAGCTATAAGCCAAGAAAGCAAAAGGATAAATGCTACAAAATCCAAAAAAATAATCCAAAAACCGAAACAAAATAACAAAAATCAAAGTAAAAAAAAAAATGATAGAGTAAATCATTCCTTTTTCAAACAAAACTTCTCGAATACTAATAATTTTAGTCCTTTTCATCTTTCTAACAACTCTAACATAAGCTAAAATTCCGACAAGAACAATAAAAAACATTCCAAACTCTTGAAACCCTCTCCAAATCATTCCATGAAAATCAGCTTTAAAGGTACAAATTCCTTCGTTCTTTCCATAGCTGTCAGTTGAAAGAGGAAGTAAATGAAAGAGTAGAGGAATAAAAAATCCTGTAATTGTCCAAGTCTTTAGGTAAAATTCTGATTCTGAAGGAAAGTTGATGTAGATGCGGTAAAGAATGAAGATTATGTAAATTGACCAGATTGAGTGGATTAAAAGAGAACTGTTTATGAGAATCGCTGTTGAGAGGCAAAGCCATCTTAGGTTTATTAACTCGGATACAAGGATTAAGCATGTACTTCGGATTAGGTCTGTTATTGACATGTAGAGAAGGATGTGGAAGGATAAACCACCTTGTCTTCCTAGCTTTAGGTAGAGAAGCATTAAGATTATGGAGCATAGGCCTGAAAGTGCTGAGCATGAGATGGTTACTATGCTCATGGACTTTAAAATATCTTCTTTGTTGCACATTTTTTATTAAAGATTTACTCTTAATCGGGTTTAGTTATTTTTAAGCTTTAGTTTAGATTTTTAGTGAGGATTTATAAATAGAGTAACAATAATTAGCTCAATATAAGTTCAGAATTTTCTCTTCTCATATTCTTTGGTGATTCTAAACATTAGCATATTGTAATAAACTCTGATTTAAGTTCTTTAGGTCCATCACATCTTATAGAAATAAAACAATGTTATTGTAATCATATCAATTTTCTGATTATTTACATGAATATATTATATAAGAAAAGCTGTACGGAAGATGGAGATTTAATATCACAGGAGTTTAGAAATATTGATATGGTAGACATCTTGTCTTGTTTTATAGTTAAGAAAATGAAGATTCCCAAGAGAATCCATATGAAAAAGATTATGAATTTACGGTGTACTAATTTTCCCATAAATATATATATTTATAGGAATATTCAAGCAAAGTAGTTAAAATAAGCAAAGCTTCTTACAATATATAATAAAAAAAATCAATAAACTAAAGTTTCAATAAAATTCCTATAATTCTTCAATAATTCGCCTCCGACCTACAAACACTTTAATTTCATTGATCATAACATTAGCGAACCAGTTAATATCTTTGATTGAACCAGCATCAGATTCGAATGACCTCTACACAGAAAAAAGCTGCAGTTTTAAAAAATATCAGAAAGAATTTCACCAGCTCTTCTTTTTATGCAGAAAAACTGATAAACCTTGCACTATACAAACTTCCCACTTCTTAGAAAACCTGAAAGCCCTCAAGGCTCAGAAATCGTTAAAATGTTTATCACGAAATAAATGAATGAAGAAGGAGTTCTTTTACTACGACAACAGTCACTGAACTCCAATAACTACTGAAAAAATGTAAAATTATTTAAAAGCTGTAGTCACGGGTCGAGTCAATCAAAACAACAAACAGCAACTTAACGTCTTCCTTACTGAAGATAAACATTGACAGGAATTGGAAGATCTGGACAAATAATTGAGCATAAGAAAGTGATTTCGAGTGAAAAATCATGGAGAACACAAAGTATTTCATATAAGTGTAAAGCTGAGTTACTCCTAATTACATCCTGCTCAGTTCATACAGATCTCCAGCTCTAAAGACAATATTTAAAGCTAAATAATCTTTAAAGATTCCACCGTACTCAACGACAGCCAATTTAAAGGTTTTTAAAGTAATCCATAATAAATATGAGAAGAAAACAGAAAAGAGGAGTTTATTCTAATAAGACTATCAAGGTTTGCCCTACATGTGTCGTTTGGTGCTCTGTTTGTAAAGGAATCTGCAAAGTCTCTCATGGGTTTCAACTTGATCACCCCTCTGTTGCTAGCTGGCATAATGGCTTTGATGAAAATAGAAACCTTATGCGAAAGGAATATAAATTGCATAAACTTGGATTTGGAAGTTTGGAGGATGGGAACAGGTTTTTGTGTTATTCTCAGAAAAGTCATAAAATTAAAAGAAAATCTGGAAAAGACATCAGCAAGATGGACACTCTGAAGAAAAGGGAAATGAAAGAAATTTTAACAGATGACATCAGATTAAGTCGAATAGGGATTTGCTGAAATATGATGATATTAACCTTCATAAAATTAGTTAACTAAACATTAAATCATCTAACTTCTCTTTAATTTAACTAATGATTTAGAATTATTAAACCTGTAGGATTAATAGAATTTAATATCATGATTAACGATTCGGACCTTTAAATGATTTCAATAAATTTATTTGACTACTCAGGCATAAATGCTATAATAATTTTGCTCACATTTAGTATTTTAAGAACACCATAAATGCTGTATCTACTTCAAAAGTATGAAAATTGCATCTCCCCATTATCAAACTACCCAATGAATTAAATTTTATAAAACCACCAGCAGTATCTTCAATAATAGCATTAAAATTGCACTCTTTAAACAATAGCACACAATTTAAACTCTTTCCATTAATTTCGACTTTTAATTAAGTTTGTCTACTAATACTAGATTCACAACAAAGAAAGCTGATTTTTATACTGAAGATATAGAGTAAGGCTAGGTCTGCTGGGGATAATTACCTTGTTTTGCATAAATTAGAGTAACCGACTTAAACATCTATAATTTGAATGAAATTCAAGATTGAATTTAATAAAAAATTTTTTAGTTAAGAAAAAAAAATTTACTCTCATAAATGATATGTCAAAAGAAGAGGAAATGTTTGATAGTAAAGATCATACCTTTCAAAACTTTAACCTATGAATACTTTTCCGTTTTTATTCTGGAAGAAAAAAGATAGCTTAAGTTTCATTGATCTTCGAGCCAAAAATATTATATCTCTGGTATATGACTCAAATAACCTTAAAAAATGCAAGAATTACTATTATCAAATAAATTCATAAACTTAAGCTTGAATCAACAGAAAAACAATAATCCTGAAATCAATAGCCTCGCTCCTAATCTTAAATCTCATCAACTAATAACAATAAATAAATCTCTAAATAAAAACTCCCACATAATAAAATCATTAATTATCATAAGAAAATCAATGAAATTTTATAAACTAAGAAGCCGATATATTTCTTTTCACCAAAAACGATTATTTATAATAACCAATAAATATATATTAAAAAATCTGTTTAATCTGATCATTTCTAAAACCTTAATAAAATATAAACCATTATTCATCTCTAAAAAAATATATGTAAACATCATAAATTTAATGAGCGAAATAATCAGTCTTCACATCGGCAGTCCCGGAGTCCAAATCGGAAACAAACTCTGGAATTTATTTTCAACGGAGCACAGTCTCAACCACCCAAGCTATTTAAAATCAACCCAAATGCAAATTCCATCAAATCTATCAACTTTCTACTCAGTCCATCCTTCTTCCCAATACTATCCCCGAGCCTTATTCATCGACAACGAAATCTCTCTTTCCTCATCCTTAACCTTCCCAAACATTTCTTCTCTTCCTTCAGACCACCTGATCCTTGCAGAGGATTCCGAAGGAAACTATTCCAAAAGTCACTCATCATTAGTCTCTAACGAAATTCAAGAAAAAATCCGAAGACTTGTCGAGAACTGCTCAAGTCTTCAAGGCTTTTTGATTTACAGCTCTACTGCTGGAGGACTTTCAGGCCTGGCTTCAAAAATTCTTGAAAATCTTTCGGATGACCTGCCAAAAAATACAAAATTAGGAATTACTTTGTTTCCTTCTAGGGAATCAAATGATTTAAGTGTTTTTAACTTTTTAGCTTCTTTTGGAAACTTTTTGAATCGACTTGATTCTTGTATTTATTTGGAAAATGAAAGTGTTGAGAGGATTTATAAGAAGATTTTATCTGTGGAAAATTTTGGATTTATGGAAATTAATGATTTAATTGCAGAGCTTGTATCGAATCTGACGTTTTTTTTAAGATTTGATGAGAATCAGGAGTTTAGGTTAAGAAATTTCGTTTCTGATTTCATTCCTTATCCTTCTGCTAAGTACTTGATTACTTCTATAGCACCTTTGATGAAAAAAGACGAGAACTTGCCTGACCCTTATCCAGGTGATTTATGCAATTTTGCCTTTTCTAATGATTATCTCTTTTCTAATACTTTTATTGAAAGGGGTAAGTTTTTAGGGGCTTCTGTTAGTTTTAGAGGGAATATCGTGAATAAATATATCAGCTCTTGTGTTGCATCGATTAAAGCTTCGAGAAGACTTAGGTTCGTTGATTGGACACCTAATTGCCTTAAATGTTGGATTAATAAGAAAGTCTTACCTGGACTACCTGAAAGTCTTTTTACTAGGAGACAGAAAAGTGTCTGCATGGTAGCAAATTCAACTGCTATTAAAGAAAACTTCTTCAGATTTAAAAAGAATTTTGATAAGATAGAGAATCAACAGCGAATAAGGTTAAAGTTTTATGAAAATGGATTTGAAGATGCATGCTTTCGAGAATGGAGTGAAGAGTTGGGGAATATTTGTGAAGATTATTTGGAAATGGAGAAAGATTTTGGGGAAGAGGAGGTGGAATAAGATAGATAATATTTTTTTTAGTTTTTATTGAAGGTTATATGAATTTTTTATTTATTTTTACATAGTTTTTATTATTTGTTTTAGTCAGGTTTGTTTCTTGAACTGAAAGCTAAGTTTGTTTTATAGGAATGTGCATACTTTGAAAATTTAAGTTATCATCTTCATGAAATTAAATTTCAAAGCTTTAGTGATTATAATAAAAGGCAAAGTTTTAGAGCTTACTGATAAGTTGGATTATTTTCAGAGATTTCAGAATTCGATTAGATATTTAGTTGATAATTTGAATGGGATATTAAAGTCAAGCAGTATTATAACTTTTCAATTCTTATAATTATGGTACTAATATCAGAATATTATGCTTTTGAAGCTTAAATCACATCAAACCTATAATTTTGTATCTTGCATTTAGAACACTAAATTATTTTTATGATGGATTTCTCAACTAACCCTTAGAGCTTTTCCTTTTAAATTTTTACTTTATGTCCTATGCATGCGTAAAGGTTGGGTATTATGTAAAATATTATAATATATAAAATTACATCTTAGATCAGTTTTACTGTAAACTTATAAAAAAAAGCAACTAAAAGTTATACCCAATAATAATTGATTATTCCCACAAAAGCCAAACTCCATATCTCCAATATTACTTCTCAAAAAACACTAAATTATTCTACTTGCAAAATCAAAGACCAGGCATGATTCCTTTCCACCAAGCACTATCTCTACAACTCATTAAAATTCACCTTAATTCCCAAAAGTCTAAACAATCTCTTACCCCTTCATAAAACTTTCTAAACCTAAAGCTTTCACGATCACTCAAAAGCCTCATCTTGCTAGAAAATACCATAAAAAGACTTTCTACAATATCATCATAATCATCCACCAAAAACCAACCTAAAAAATAACCTTCTTCCCCTGACTAACCCATTCCGCCCTTAGCCCTTCTGAAGTCTAACAGTCCTAAAACATTTTTCACTCCTTAAACATTAAAATTAACAGCGCGATTAATTTCCTCATAAGTAAAAAAAGCGATTCTGAATCCGATATCATTTTTCCCATTCTTCAAAGATTTGAAGACATTACAAGGACAGTACTCAGGAGGTACCCTGGGACTGAGTCTTTATTAGAAATTTTATGTATAAACAAGATGACTCTATCATTTTGGCTTTCCTGAGAGTCCTGGTCTTGCAAGCCGTAAGGAGCCCTTGATAAAAACTCGAGACTTTCGTGGAGGTCTTTTTTTTTATTAGTTGATTCGTGTTGTGCATTAGAACATCGTCGCTGAATTTTAACCTTTTATAAGTGAAGACTTCTCAACATTATCATCGCTGGAAGACAGTGCTCTTGCCCACCGTTCTCGCTTTTGTACCACTCCCAGCCACTAATAAATACATCTCTAAAATAACTAAAAATTAAATCCTCTGTAATCACTTAAAATCTATTCAGCGAGATTTACTCAAGACTTCAGACTACCCAGCCAATTCCTTCGCTGCACCAAAACTTTCCAAAAAGATGATCAACATTGGGTTTCCTGCCAATTAACCGAAAAATAATCCTAAAAAAATTCAGTCTGAAACGAAGTGACCCATCCTTCATCCCTCATAATCTTCGACAAGCTCTTATCATAAATCAAGTCCTCATCCTTCTAAACATGAAGCGCCTTCTTCATCTCATTTCGATAATTTTCTCCAAAGCAGGTAAAGGTTCGAAAGAGTATTATCCCAAGGACTGAATGAATTTTAAAATCGTAAAATCTAAACTCAGACCTGTTCAAGCCATTTAAAAACTCAACAGTTTTCTCAAGACATCGAAAACGAGTTTCTTAAAATCCAGTCTAAAAAAATGAATGATTGTCAAAGGCTGGGTTTTGTTTGACTTGAAAGTCGCTTGTTTTTGTCTAATTTGGAAAAAATGCGATTTCTGACGAATGGCTTTCCAGTGAAGTGAAGGACTGCTTTTTTAATGTGAGACTTGCAACTCCTAACACCCAGTCGCTTGAGATGTTAACTGGAAAGGAGTATTTTTGTTTTTTTCCTGAAAAGATTGATTTTCTCACTGCTTCATCGCGGGTTCCTTGGTAGTAGAAACCTTTGCAGGACATGAACGGGTTTGTTCTGAATTTAGATTATTTGGAAAATGTTTCGTTATTTATACTGCAGGAGTTGAATTATCTTGTGGAAACACTCGGAAATGCTCGGATTCGAAGTAACTGAATGTTGGAAATATGCATTTTCAGGGTATTCGATTGGAGTAGATCTTCGATTGAGTCTATTCTTAGAGAGTTGGAAAGGTGAATTGAGCAGAAGCGATTTAAGGATGATGGGCTTAGAGATATTGATTCGACTGGATATTGTGAAAAACTGTTGAAAGAGAAATTTTTTAGCAGTCAGATTTAAGGAAATTTTTGATTTCTAGGTAGAAAAGGAAAGTGGCTAGTGAACTTACTATGAAAATTTTGATTATGTGAATTATAATCGTTTTTGAATTGAAAGCTTGAGTAAATAGAAGATGAGTTTAAGTCAGTATTTCCGAAATATTCAACTTAAGGATTAAAATTGATTAATCTTTCGTTGCTCATTTGTTTAACTAGATCAAATAATACCCATTCTAAAATTATCTAAAACAATAATCACTAATCTAAAAATTTTCAAGAAAAAAGTCCTTATCTAAAACTAATACCTTTTCACATCTTTTCCCTTAAATAGTAGAATTTTTCGAATCCGAGCTCTGCAGCATTCTCTTCACAATATCAACAGACTCCGTTCTACTTTTCTGCTTACAAACCAAATACCTGATTTCTTTCCTAAAGCTCTTATTAGAAACCAGTGCTAAAAAATTAAAAAATCCATGCAAAGCCGAGCAAGAAAAAGCAACAAATCCAATTCCAAAAATATCACAAAACTCAAAAAACATCTCCAAATACCTATAAACAACAACAACCATCATAGTCATTAAAAAAACAAAAGCATAAACCAGTCCTTTCTCAAAAACCACTTCTTTCACTCCAACAATAGAAAAAATCCTTTTCTTAACAAGAAACACAAAACAAGCGAGAACCGCCGTGAAAACAATGATAAAAGTCGAGATCTCTTGACTAGTCCTCCAAATAATTCCATTTAAATCGTCTTTATAAGTGCAAGAGCCTTGATTGAAGCCGTAGCTTTGAGTGGTGAAAGGAAAAAGCTGAAAAAGTGGAATCACGAAGAAGCCAATGACTGTCCAGGTCTTTACGTAAAAGTCATTTTCAAGAGGAAAGTTTGAGTAAATCCGAAAAAGCATGAAAATTATGAAAAGAGACCAAATCGCAATCATTTGAAATGTGCAGTTCGTTATGTATCCCAGGAATTCACATAATGTTTCGTCGGAATTCAGTTGGGAGTCTATTGAAAAAGCTATGCTGCGAATTAGGTCTGATATTGCCATGTAAAATAATACTCGGAAGGATAAAGTGTTTAGACGGTCGATGTATAGGAAGAAACTGATTATTGATATTGATGAAAGACCTGAGAGGAGAGAACAGATGAAGAGAATTTTTCGGTATAAGGATATGATTTGAACTTCGTTGCACATTTTTTTTAGAGGGTTTATTGGAGAAGTTGATTTTTTGGAATTTTTTGTGTGAGGTAGGATCAATGATTTTAGTGATATTGTTTAATTTAAATTTCTGTATTTTTTTAGATTTTTTGTCTTTAGTGGTTTAATTAACGTATTAATCGAACAGATTCATATTTATATTATTTTTTTTATCTGAAGCTGCTATGAGAAAATGATAAGTGACGATAATGTTCATATTAACCTAGTATTCGATCTTTATTCAGTTAAAATTTAGTTATTTACTCAAGGATCTAATTTTATAAATAGTTTAATTAAAATGTATGTTAAATGTTTAATATATTCAATATAAAATTTATATAAGGAGTTACAAATAATCCTACAATTTTTACTATAAGGAATCAATAGTTTTTTTAGTAATCATTGAAATAAATCTTTACTTTTCGCAGATAAAGAAAAGCTGAAAATAATAAACCTTGAAAGTCTTTCAGTATCATTTCAATAAAATCATAATATCAGTTCAACACCGCCAAAGATTATCAATTTTTATGTAACAATTCAAATTTAACCCTAAACCTTGAAGCATTTACCATCGAAGATTCAGATTTAAATGCTTAACTGTTGATTCATTCTTCCTTAAAAATTTTGTAAAAAATCAACAAATTCAACAAAAATAACTTTCAGGAAACATTAGAAAAAATCATAGTAAAAAAGGATAATTAAAGATGAACAATATCAAGAACTTCTCATTCTTAGCAAAGAAAATTTACATATAGTTTACTGAAACTTAAAGTAAAAAATTGATTTTCATGGAAAACTTTAAAGCCTGAAAACATTTTAAATAGGAAGATCTAAATAGAGGGCAGTTTAGGTATTTTAATAATGATTATTTGGTCTTTTGCGATGGATGTTTGCATCAGTTCTGGAATTTGGATGAACAGAGGGTTGATAGGGTTTTACTGAAGATAAGAAGTTATAGTAAAGTTTGTAGGTTCGGCTTTAGTTCAGGAAATAAATTGGTGGTATTCCCGAATAAAGACTCTAGGCTCACTAGGGTTTATAATATTATAACTTTTTTAGTAAATTAGTTGTGATCATTCCCCTATGATAGTAAATAACGAAGATTTTATGGTTTCTTTCAAATGAATAAATTTTCTATTTTTCATTCTCGCTTTAATTAAACAAAAAATAAGAATTTCTTTAGAGATGAGTCAGAGTGTTTTGATTGAATATTCGTTTAAGCTCTTAATATATCTGCCTTACTTATTAAAAAAATCAATACTATCGATATTAAAACTCGAGAAAAGCTATTAAAACAAAAAATAAATCTAATCGATTCAATCAAAGACCTTAAAATCCAGTCATTAAGCAAATATCTATATAAACAACATCTCTTTAATTTTCTCCCAACTGTCCTCGTGCCCCAGTTGCATATATTAGAAATCGGTAAATAAACTCACTAAAAACACTAAGACACATATAATCCTCAAATACTCTAATCCTTAGCTACATCCAAAAATTTCTGACAGTTCAAAAGCCCGAAGTCAATTCTTCTACAATCTTTTAACCCACACAATTTTTCAAAGCTTTGACCTTTCCTCTAAAGCCGTATCCCTAATCCAATACGATTTCTTAATATTCACACAAGGCTCATCCCTTTCAATAATCCCTTGTCAATAATTCACTCATTCCTTATTAAACCCTTAAAAATACCTCAGCAAAAATTCAAATTTCATCAATTTTTTTGATGAAAAAGGTTAAAATTTGATAATTTTGGAGAACTTTTCAATTCATTTCGAGTTTCCAGGTCACATCGTCAACGAACTTGAAATTTCAATGATTGGAATATTTTGTACCTGCTTCAAGAGAAAAGACTTTCAATATTTAACCGAGGAATTAAAAAGAACTATTCACTGCTGTTGATGAGAAAGTTTTAGTTGTTTTTAACAGATTTGAAGAATTCAGAATGATCGGTATGGGAAGCAGGCTTGAAGAATTCACTTTTGAAATGAATAAAAAGCTCTTGAGTGACTTGATCTTTGAAATCATTGGGAATTAAATGCTTTATGCAAAGGATTTTTATGGTTTTTTTGATTTGAATAGAAAATTTGTTTTTTCTTGCATCGGGATTGAGCTGGAATGATGGTCAAGATTTCAAGGGTTTTGTTCTTAGAGACAATAGAAAAGGGTCAGGGATTTAATCTTGGTAGTGGAAAGGTTCTCAGAGTTGGTGTTAAGGCAAAGGAGGTTGTTGTTTGTATGAGCGAAGATAAGATTTTAGTTGTTTTTGATCATCAGACAAGGACTGAAAATGTAAAAAAATTAGATTTTCACACTGCGAACGAGATGATAGGTTTTATTTAGTTTTGCTTATTCTTATTGAATTACTTTAGATTACCCGATTAGGTCTGTATAGATTTATCCTATTCAAAAACTTTTGATACATTGTTAAATTTATTTGAAAAGGGCCTTAGCTTTGAAGAGGTGAACTTTTTGATACAGAAAATAAAGAAGATTTAAGGTATAATATCATTCGAAGTAAAGATCCTATCATAATCAAGATTAGAGATCCTTTTCTTATCTGGGATAACTTTCAAATAGACCAGATTAATAAAAATGGTTTGTTTATATACTATTAACTTTGAACATAATTAGATATAAACAAGCTTTATTCCAATATCTTCAATATTTAAAAAATTCTTTGATTCGTGAAAGAAAAGATCTTTTTTATATCTAAAAAAAAATTTTACTTAAAAAAATACTCCACTTCTTTAACCTAGATTTGGTCAATTATAATTCTGATTTAATTCATATTTATGCATATGCTAACCAAATCACGATAACTCTCGACTGGATTTAACATTCATTTTTATTTTACACAAGAAAGGCTTACTGATCTAGTCTGTTATGCTGTTTGACTAATATCTACAACTTAATTTCCTACTTAATCAAATAAAAACATATTTAAAAGGAAAATCTTAAACTTTAGTTTTATTTAACCTATAAATTCTAAATATCTGAAAACAATTAATCCTATTTAAAAAAATTTCGATATATTGAATATCCTTTCAGTCAATTTTATATAATTTTTTAGTGCCGAGATACCTTAGGGAAGCAAAAAAGTCTAAATTAAATAAAAATGAAGCTTAAAAATATGTAAAAATCCAGGGGCTGCTAGTTTCCAATATGGATAAAAGTTTCATGTACCACAATTACAAAACCAGTTTTGGTACTAATTAGTAGAAAGAAGCTTATATTTAAGTTAAAATATGCTTCGAAATTCTGAGCATTCATTATATATAGAAATTGAGTAATTCATTTGAAAATTATTAAAGAAACAAGTAATCCGAATATAAACTATCTCTTAAGTACTTAAAAAAATGTACCAGAAATCAGATTTTGTTAAGCTATAAGCAAAAACAAATATAAATCGATTTAGGTATTCACTTACTCAAATATTTTGCGACTTAATTTAAAGGCAGGTTGATTAATATACTTTGATCGGTAAAAGTGAATACCTTAAAAAAGTTCTAAGAAAGTGTCTATTCTAATTTATTAATAAAAAATTGCTTTGCAAACTTGAAGCATTTGCTAAATTTAAAGGTTTTCTTACATTCCCAATTTCCAGACAACTAATTTTTATAAATTTTAAAAATATCAGAGCACTGCTATTTGACCAGCTAAACCAAAAATCTATTGCTGAAATAGCTTAATTTTAAAGGATTAATCAATCTTTATCAAAATTATAGGAAAAAGTCTTCAAATTTCCTGCTTAATTTTCATCCATTAATAAAATGGAAGACCCGACCAAGACTCTTGCAAGATTTTTTGCTTCTTCCTTAAAATGTGAAGAATGTCAAAGAAAAATCTCGTATTCCAAGCGAGACTTTCATTATCAATACTGTGACGCTTCACAATACTTCAGTACTCCTAAATATTCCATGCTGAATTTCACCGACAAGATAAATTTCGAAAAACTTCAAGTTTTCTTCAATAAATTAACTTTATCTTATCACTTTTACAAGAAAATCAATCAAAAAGAGCCAATCCTGAGTTTTCCAGGCGGCCAAGAAATAGTTTCTCGAACCATAGAAAAAATTTTTAATGATGTGAAGAAGATAGTATCAAGAAAAACGTTTAAATCTCATCAACTAAAGACTCTTCAGTCACTAATAATCTTCGATATTTTTCAGGAACTCAATAAGGATCTTTATTCAATTTATTCTACATTTAAGCGATTTGGGAAAAAATTTTTTGACATTCAGAAACTGTCTCCAAATGCTGAGGCTTTAGAGTACTGTTTGGGTAGTTGCTTGGATATGAAACTGGACTTAAAAACTTGCCATTTGACTGAAGATGGATCATTTTTAGTGCTTTCAGATAAGAATAAAATAATTGTTTATAACATGAAAAGTGATAAATTCATTTGTAGGATCAATGACCCGAAAGTACCTTTTGTAGGACTTGCCAGTTATCATCCTTACCTCATTTACCAAAACATTAAAAACCAATTAATCGTCTTTAATCTTCGAAATAAACAAAAAGAGTCAAAGGTAATGATCGCTAATCAAGACACAGTAAAGTACTTCAAAGTATCTCCTGATAGCAAATGTCTAGCTGTTAAGTTTGAGAGCCACAAGCTATTCCTGGCAAAACTGGAAGGAAACCAAATCCATTTTTTTAATACAAATCGATTTAATGAAAATGTTATCTTTGAAGCCCGACTTCCTTCAATGTACATCTTTGATAAAGGCATCGATTTGTACAGCTTTGAATCTTTTCAAAAGGAAAAAAAGATTCACAGGAATAACTTGAAAATTGAGTTTTTGGTTCTTGTTGATTCCAGACGTTCAATCATTTTTTCAGATAAAGATAAACTGAAAATTATTGATCTTGATAGTTTAAATGTCATTCGGCAGCTCTTGGGGAAATCTGACATGTTTTATATCTCGAAGGACTACAAGTTTCTTTGTGATATTTCAGGGTTTGGATTCAAAATTAGAACTGTTGATGAAAATGTTGTTAGCTTTAGAAATCTGAGGGAGAAGGATAGGTTCGAATGTTTGAATCACTCTGCTTTCAATATTTTCCTTGAAAAAAAGTTAAAATTGAAGAAAAATAGCCCTGAAGGATTTTTACAGAGGGTAGTTGATGAGAAGAAATTTATTCAAGATGAAAAATATTCAGAGTTACTTGTTTTAAATGAAGGTGTTTTAAATAAAATTTATTGGAAGAAGAAGAAGAAAGTGATATTCTCTTGGCTTGTTTCTGATCCTGCCCAGTTCTGTAAAAACGAAATAAATCTCTTAGGTAACTTCAGATACTACAACAACGATTATCTAGTTCCCTGCAATAACGGGCATTACCAGTTCTGGAACATCAAATCCAAGAAAGTTGAGCATATTTATATCGAAAACGATGAAATATCCGACCCAGAACGGGAACTGAGTAGATTTCACTTAAGTTCAAACAAGAAATGGCTTGTTTTACCTAATTTTAACTTTCAAAGTGCAAGGGTGTTCAAGTTCAGTGACTTGATCAAAATACTTCCAGCTGAATTCGCCCCAGTAGTTTCTCAAAATGAACAATTCTTTGTTATTGTTAAGGATGAAGATTTGAAAGTGATTGGGCTTAATGAAGATCAGGTAGATTCAAAGTTTCGCATTAAAAGTTGTAAAAGCATTTTCATCGGCTCTATTCTTGTAGCCTCGAGATATGTGGTCTTGATCTATAAGAAAAAATTCAAAGTCTTCGATTTAAAAAGTGGCAAAATAGTCTTCATCCAAAAAATCGATGTAATCCAATCCAAAGAAGACCTAGAAATCTACGACTTTGAAGATTCAATTCTCTACAAAAGCAAAAATTCCGTGAAAATAACAAATTTTTCAAACAATTTCAACTCAGAAATTCTATTAATCAGTAAAGTAGAAAAGATAACCAATCTATCATACCTAAAAGACCTAAAAACGTTAATCCTGAGCTACATCGAGATTCCTTCAATCCGATCCCCACCTGCCAATTCAAATCTTCTCATTTACGACGTTTCCACCAAGACAATCATTCAAACCCTTTCACCGACCGATTTCCTCCTGATGAAAAACACTTTAATTCTCCTCGAATCTTCATCATTATCCTTTTTTTCATTACCAAGCCAAACCCAGATCTTTTCCCTTCCCTTCTCAAAACCTCCAAAGCTTTCAAATCAATGCGACTTCATCAAAGTACTCGAAGAAACTAGTTTCACTTTAATCAACTCTCAAAATCCATCAAAATCATTAAAATTCTCAGGTTTTCAGAACTTTCAAGCAGTTTTCTGTAAAATCAGCAAACTTTGGTATGTCTTACAAGATGGAAAAATTTCAAGATTCGATCAAAACTTGGAAAAACAAGAGTTTTTTCGAGAAATTGATAAAAAATTTCAGTACCTTGCTGTGATTGACCAGATTCTTGTCGTTTACAACAAGAAGATGGAGTTCTTTGTGATGAGTCTTGATGAAAATTTGAAAGAGTTCAGTTTTGAGATGATGAAAATAGAGTTTGAAGAGTTTTCATTTGAAATTTTAGGAAAGAATAGAGTTTTGATGATTTTAGGGCAAAAGTTTTACTGTTTTGTTGATTTTAGATTGAAAAGTATCACGATGATTATTAAGGTTGAGTTTAGGATGTTGCTTGAAGAGAAAAGGATTTTTGTTTGTAAGGAAATTCATGGATGGGTTTTGGTTCTTGATCTGGAAACTGGGAAATTCAACAGATTTCTTTGGAGGGATGCGAAATGTGTTAGTCTTGTTGGAAGGAACACTTTATTGATTTTCAATGAACTTGGAAAAGTAGTTTATATGAAAAAAATGAACCTTGATCTTGGAGATTTTATTTTTAGCAGATATTAGTTAGTCATTAAAATTAGAAGTATTTTATTTGGAAAAACTTTTAAAATGTTTACTTTGGATGAAATGAAAGGGTTTAGAATCTCAACGAAATTCTAACTTTGAGAAAGTAACGAAATCACACATTTTCACTCAACTTTTTCAATTAGATAATTATAAGCAAGGCAAATTCTAATAATTCACAAAAATCTGTAAATTATTTCTATTATTTACAGCTTGTAAACTTAGTTTGATAAGCATAAGTTACAAAAGTCTTCTTTAATAATTAAGCAAAAAATTATTCGATAATCCAAATCAACTATAAACATGATAAAAAAATATATTAATTAACTACCCTTCTTTATCATCATCCACTTCATCAACCTCAATTTCTTTCTCCGATTCCAAGTAATCTTCACAAAGATTCCCTAATTCTTCTCTCCATTCATTAAAAGATCCTTCTTCAGCTCCATATTCAT
>RSEH01000147.1:0-120666 GCA_006503475.1 Stentor roeselii
CACCCTAACACCCTAACACCCTAACACCCTAACACCCTAACACCCTAACACCCTAACACCCTAACACCCTAACACCTTTCAAAACTTTACTTACTCTTTGATTCCTCGAATCTTTAAAACTATATCTTGAATTAAAATCTTTAAACAAAAAAATTCAAAAACTTAAAAATAAAAGTTAAACTCAGAACAGTTTCCCATTTTCAATATTTATCAAATTTATCATAAAAAAATACATTGAAAATACAAATTAGTTCAATGAAAACTCCCTTAAACTATTTTTCTTATTAGTTTATTAGAGTCTAAGATCACTCTGCATAATCTATTATATACGAATCACCTTGAAATGATTACTAACTATATGCTTATAGCTAAATAAAAGAGATAAGATGGTGGTTCAATTAATTACTCATCAATTAATAGGACTTTTAAGTGCATATAGTTCTAGATGCGATTGCACCATTTTGAGCTAGATGCAACAGTTTCAATATTAATATATTAAAGCTTTGAAGTCTAGGTACAGAATTAATTATTTTTAGTTTACAACTTACCAATAGATATTAGATATATAACATTTACTAATAAATATCAGATATATTACATTTTTCAAGAAACATCAGATATGTTATATTTTCCACTATTAGGTCTTTAAGAAAATATCATCATCAATACGGTGTGAAATTTTTACCTTTGATTAATTAATATAGGTTTTTATCAAAAGGCTCAAGATTTAATTAGGGAATTTGCGCATATCTTCAAGTTTTAGATGAATTTCTTATGGGACTTCAATATGAGTTCTATCGTTATTCCTCAGTATCAATTTATTTTTTTGGATTTAAACTTGTTTTCTAATATTCTACGGCATTTTATATTATTGCATATCAAATCTTGATTTTAATGGTTTTAAATACATTTAACGATTTCGATTTTGTTAGTATTTGGTAATAATAATACATTATCATATGCAATTCATAAAATGCTTATGGTTTCGTGAATAAGAAACTAAAATTATTGAGGTATGATTAGAATATTATATATTAAAAATCGAAATATTCATTAAAATGATGAGCTGAAATATAGAAAAATAGACAAAGTTATTTGAAAATATTAGAAATGCAATTCATCATATATTAAACTTAATAACAACATATAAATATAATAACACTTTAAGATAATAATCATAAATAAAATACAGACCATTTATTGGTAATATATAATATATACTAGTCAATAATGATGAAATTTAGCCAAAAAAGATAATATAATAATTAATTCAGTTAAAAGACTAAGAAAATAATACGATAGAGTTCAAGAAAGATTTTAAATTACATCATCAACTGATTACACAAAGATCAAGACTCAAACAAACAAGGATAAATTTTCAACAATAAATATAAACCCAATATTACAGTTAATTAAAGATTCATTAAAGTCAGTAGAATATAATAAACTCAAATATAAATAGAGAAAATTAATGACTCGTGATACTTCCAAACATCCGGAATCTCATTTAAGCAAATCAAACATTTACTTTGTGTATGGATTATAATGAAGAAATACTTCAAAACATAATGATAAATAATATTCATAAATCTAAAATATGTTTCTAATCATTACAAAAAATCGAATTTTTTTTAACATTCTTAACAAAACTATGATTAAATCTATAATTTATTGATAATAATATTTATTTTCTACTGGACCAAAATGTCGAACTAACAACATGAATATCTGAATGATAATTCTATCTTTTTCAATTTAAATGACTTTAATTTTCGTCAATTATAAGGAAAACTCTTTATTATATTTAATATTCATAACAGAAACATAAGTTCTGATAGTTTTCATTATGTTGTAAATTAAAAGTTGTAAAACTCGTAAGTGAAATAGATTCATTTTTTAATGATAATTTAACAATTTTTCATAATTTGGGATAATTAAATTTTTGAATTCTCAATTGACTTTTAGACAATATGCAAACAAAAAGTTGCTAATAGAATACTTTATTCCCACTTTTCTATTCAGGATATCCAAGACTTTTTAGTCTAGAGAATTGATTTTCAATACTTACTTAACTATTCAATAATATTAAATAATAGAACTAAGAAACCCTGAAATAAAAGTATTTTCAATCAATTGGTGCTTAGATTAAATTTTATTAATAATTTAATGATTTTATGCGATGCTTTAATTTTAAAGATATATTAATCAATGCAAGATATAAAAAAATACAAGATAATTAAACTAAGTAGTTATTTTATTTCTTTTAGTCATTAATTTTTCAAAAATCTTTATTTTCAACAAATGAAAGTACAAACATTGATATTTCTTTTTCTTAAGGTACTATTTCAGAATAAAAAATTGAAAGTAGTTTTAACTCTTATTAATAATTGAACTTCTTTGTGTTATCTAATTTAACTTTATTATACTGGATTGAAAAATATTTAATAGGATTGATGAGGACTTTGACTGGATTACTGGCTTTACCAATAAACCGTACTATATTTCTAAAGATTAAACCAAATGTTTCTTTAAGCTCTTATATGGTCTTACTTTAAAGCTCAAACTAAAAACTAACAAGCGATATCTTTTAATTGAATCTATTTAATTAATAAAACTTGAAGACCTATCACATCAATTACGCTGATTCTAAGCACAATTATAAGATATTCTATTGTAAAATAATAAATAGTATCTGGGTTGAAAACTAAAATTTTATCACTAAAAAATCAAATTTATATTAATTTATGGAAAATCGCCTCTATAAAACCATAAAATTCTTGACCTAATCTTCTAATAAAACCTTCTATATTATTCATCTCCCCCCTTATAAATGGATTGTGCATCTAACTTCACTAAGTTTACTTCAACAAAGCCCCCAGGGTCCGAAAAAGTAGCTAGCGTTGACACAAATGTGTTCGAAGTTAGCTTGGAGTGTCTAAATCATCTCCCAATATTATCAACAGGTAACCCTTATCATTGTTCAGTCTGCCAGTCAATTCTCAGTCACTCAACCCTAATTCAATTAATCTCAGAAGTTCAAACTTTTACCTGCAACTACTGCGGCAATTCAAGCCCTATCGTATTAGAAGAAGACGAAATTCCTAAAACTCCAGAGCAGAACTACATTTTGGAGCGAGTCACTCCACTTGAGCCGAACCCTTCTGATCAGACAACATCAGCCAAAAGTTCAGATTCATCATCAATCATTTTCTGCATTGACACCTCAGGTTCAATGGAGGCTGGAACATATGTCGACGAGAGCCAATGGTTAAAAACCAAGAAAAGTCCTAATTCGAATGGGCAGGTGAAAGTCTCACGACTTGAATGTCTCCAAATCGCTGTCGACTCCCAGCTCAAAGTCCTTGAAGAGTCATTCCCGATGAAAAAAGTTGCCTTGGTCTTATTCGATAGTTCTGTTACTATTGTTGGCGATGGAGAAGAAAGTTTTGTTGTAGACAAGAGTATTCAGAATGACTTCACAAAACTTATGGAATTCGCTCAAAGCCAAACAGGACGATTTCTGAACCTTAACATTCAGAAGTCTTACACGAAATTAGTCAAGAAAGTTTATGAACTTCGAACTAATGGATGCACTGCTTTGGGACCTGCCCTGATGATCTCTGTCATGTTGGCCTCTGAAGCAGGTTCAGGGTCGAAAGTAGTGATTTGCACAGATGGTGAAGCGAATGAAGGAGTTGGTTCATTGAAAGGTGGGCCTGAACAATATGATTTTTATAAAGAAATAGGAAGCATTGCTAATCAACTAGGAGTGACAGTTTCAGTCATTTCAATAGAAGGTCAAGAATGCAAACTTGAAGCTCTTAACTTTGTAACTAGTCAAACAGAAGGTGATATCGTTAAAGTAAACCCGATTTCTCTTGTGTCTCAGTTCTCCAACACTATTCAAGACGAAATCATCGCGACTGAAGTATTTCTACAAGTAAATCTGCATCATTCAGTAAAGTTTTACAACCAGAATCCAGATTTACTTTCTGATAATGGCTCAACTCTCAAAAAGTACGTCGGAAATGCAACGAAATTCACTGCTTTTTCATTTCAGTATATCCTGAAAACTGATGAAGAACTCCAGGCTTTGAACATTGACAAGAGAGAACTGAAAAGTCTTTCTTTGCAAGCAAGTCTCACTTATAGAGGGAAAGATGGCAACAAATACTTAAAAGTTCTGAATAAAATTCAAGAGGTCTTGTTTGATCAACAGGCTGCTGAAGAAAAAGTGAATGTTGAAGTCATGATGAGGGCTGGAAGAAGAGAAGCTGCAAGACTCTTGGAAGAAGGGAAAAGTGAAGAAGCGAGGCTTAGATCTAATCAGTGGGCTTTAGCTTTAAGTGAAGAAGTTAAAGATGAAAAAGGTAAAGCTTTTGTGAAGGATATGAAAACGGTTGAGGAAGCTGCACAAAGTTATGAATCTGATTTGAGATATACTGATACTCGCATAGAATTTATCAATCGGATTAAAAGGAATAAGGATTAAGAATTTTAGGATTTAGAATATTGAGATGGTTTAGGTTTGTTATTTGGTTATAGAGTGTTTTTAGTTTTGTCGTTGATCTTTGATATTTAGATCAAATATTTGTGGTAGATTTAATCTGAAAAATGTGGTTTGATTAATTTTCATAGCACATAGTATTAGCTTTAGATTTTTATTATTAACTGAAGTTTGTATTATATTTGGTTTATAATAACTTATATATAGCATTTATTATTAAATTATAGATTAGCTATTATTCGATGCTTCATTCATATTTTTTAATGTTTCTTATGATAAAATAATTTCTTTTGAATTGGTTCATTGGATCATCTAAATAAAATCAAATCTTTGAACCTGATTCAAGTCATAATATAAAGAAAGTATTCTATCTAGTAGAGAATAATTATTTCTAAGATATTTTTCAATATCTAGACTTATGCAAATCAAGTTCAATTAAATCGTTTGGATATGTGAACTAAACCAAATTACGTTATAATTAATTTGAATATTTTACTTAAATATTTGATTATCATTTTACATGAATATTTTTAAGGTCAATAAGTAGTTTAACAGACAATATTATAAATTTAAATAAAACCAAGATTTATTCGAATCTAAAAATAAAAATTTATGTATTATCTAGAAATCTCTTTAATTATAATTAAGTAATGAATTATTCTCAACCAAATAATTTCTCTGTATGAATTTAACCAATGATGAAAATATTCTAAACTTGCTTTCAAACCTTTCAACAATTTTAGAACTAAAATAACTTCATTTTATTTATTCTGCTCAAAGTCCCACAGGGATAAGTCAACAACAGATAATTTTAATATTAACTCCAGTAAAATATTTGAAGATATATTTTAAATAGACTTTGCTTATCATCTCTGGATTATCTTGAGATAATCATGAGTTAAATGAGTTACTCGCTCATATAAGAAAATATTTTCAAGTCATTCTGCAAATCAAATAAGTTTCATTATTTTTCTAAATGAATCCTAATGATCATAATAAGTAAGAAATTTAAAGTGATAAAAATTGGAATTTAAATTCATCTTGAAAATGATTTGTTCGATTAACTTACTTTACTATGATCATATAAGGATTAAAACTCCAGGCTTTGATTGATATTATTAAGAAATATCTCCTTAATTTTCTTATGTTACTTGCAGATTGTTCCTGATGCATGTCATTTAGGAGAATTATTGAAAAATGATTAACGCTCAGATGAATATGATATCTTGATAGTTGGTGAAACATTATTAGATATATTTCTATTCTGAATCTATGATATATAAATGAGACCGATATAGTGTTAATTAAATAAAGATTCATTAGAACCATAAACCAATAAGGTAATTCTGAATTATTAAAGCAGTTTATGAACTAAATAAAAACGATGTCATTTAAAAGATTTTCGAGTATTTTAAAATTTACTTAGAAACTGAGTGCAAAGATGCTCATTTACTTAATTAAATGTGAAGGTGTATGATCAGCATGATTTTCATCAAACTTGCGGATAATTCAAGATGATATAGATTTATTTATATAAGATAAATTTAGGTTGAAATCAGCTGAGTTAATGAGATTGAATCATCGGATTAATATCGATAATTTTTCACCTAAAAGGCTTTGTATTATAATGAGATATCCTGGATTTCTAAACTTTATTTAGTGTTATCAAATTTGGCTGAGGTATAATAAATGAAATCTTGTCAAATTTAGTATTAAGTATTGATTTTATGGAAATTAAACATATTTTTCTCTTCTTAGTAATGTAAAAATCTAATTGAGCGTTTATTTCTTAACTGATTTAAGAACTTCGAAAATTACAGATTGTCAACTAATAAAGAATTTATCAATTTAACAATAATAGCTTATTTTGAATGAGTAAACGATAAGATGTTCAAGTAAATTAGCTTTTTTATTCACATATCAAGTATAATCTTAACAATCGATTTATTCAAAATTCTAAATTAAACACTGTATTCTTACTAATTAATGATTAGTTAAAAATGACAGTTCTATATTTAAGTGATAATAAAATCAAATCTCCTTCTGTCAATCTAAACTTTCTTTTTTTATTAATGTGCTTAAATCCATTCATTCTTTTAATTTTCATTTCATTTTCTTCTTTTCTCGTATTAAATATAATAAAATCTGAAAAAAAACTCTTTAACATTATATAATCAGATCTGAACCAAAATAATTGAAAACTATGTAAAAAACTGATTTTTCTCAAAGATTTCAAGTTATTCCAAACAAGCACATCCAATGCATCATCCACAAAAACAAAAGTATTCTCTCTTAACTTTTCAACGATTATTTTTCTATTGTGAGTCAATAAAATCTTTGAATTTTTTAAATCTTGTACAATTGATTGATATTTTTCATTTTTAATTATTTCACTCGAATAACACATCACTTTCCAATTTGTTTTTACAAATCGAATTCGAAAATCTCCAAACAAAAACTTTCTCCTTATTTCCAAACAACCAGTTTCAACACAATAAATATACCCATTCCCAGTTGCACACAAAATAACTTTTCTTTCAAATACTAAATAAAAAACTGGACTTTCAAATGATCTGCTACAAATGTGAGAGTTCGAACTGAGACAGTATAAATAAACTTTGTCAAAACAAAAAACAATCAGCTTCAGTTTGATTGAAATTGAGAAAATACTTGTATTACAGATAATCTGGTTGGTCGTTTTTTTTATTTTTTGAGATGAAAGATCGAAGCATTCAATGTTTTTTAATGAAGCATTTGAATAGAGTTTATTTTTGAGTAGTTTTATACATAAAACTGGTTGTTTGAAATGATCAAGTACTTTTAAAAGTGAAAAAGAAGATAAACTCCACACTTTTACAGTTTGATCTTCAGATCCTGTAACGAATTTTGCAGTTTTTAAGCAGCTATCTATTGAGTTTATTTTTTTTGAATGTGCTTCGAAAGTTTTGAAAAGTTGAAATTGTTTTAAAACTTGAATAAATCCATCTTGATGCCCAGTTAGTAAAATATCAGTTTCTTCTATAAGACTGCTACACAACAGTTGTGCTCTATATTGTTTTATGATAATAAAAGGAGACTCATATTCAAGTTTTAACTTTTGAATAGATCCTTGAGAGGTTGAGCAGATGAAAAACTGATCATTTTGGATGAATCTTGCAAACATAACTCGAGAATAAGAATATATTTGAAATACCAAACTGTTTTTCAAAATGTTCCAAACTTTGATATATCCTAGTCCTGATCCACTTAAAAAGCATTGAGAGTTTACCGAAAGCATCAAAGACATGATTCCCCCATCAAAAGTTTTAAAATATTTTTTTAGTTTTTTTGTTTTAAAATCGAAAAGACATATTGTTGAATCAAATGAACCAGTGATGCATAGATTTGATTTTATATCTATTGCTTTGACAATTGATCCATGATAAGTAAAAGATGCAATTTGATTGAAACTCTCAAGACAAAAAAATCGGACACTTCCACATTCGCTTCCGACCACAATTATTTTTAGATTTTCTTCTATCGAAATTGAACGTGCTTGAGACATATGAGACTTAAAAAACAGAATAAAACTCTTATGAATATTTTGTTTTAGATATTTGAATTTCGTTACCTGTTTGATTGTTTGCTGATTATAAATAATTATAATAAATTTTCTAAGTTCAGAGTGTTTACTATAATCGATTTTTGTATTTATATTGGAATTAAGGCAGATTTTGTAATGTTTTATTGGAGGTACAATAGAATGGTTTTGAATATTTTTAGTAAGGTTTCGAGTGTTTTGGTCAAGTTTAGCGATTGATGACTTTATAAACTTTATTCTTTGTTGAATTTGATTTATTGTAATTTTATTTTCGATTTTCTTTGGTTTGAATTCTTTGAGTTCTTTGATTATATGATTTGATGGTTTGAGTAGATGCTCTTTTAATTCTGAATAATTTATAGCTTTTAATTGACAAGAACATTCGAAGATTTTTTTTTCTGACGTCACCCTGGACATATTTATTATAATGGAATATATAATTTTTATACAAAGTAGGGAAATTAAGTACTTTTAAGGTATTTTTCTTTACTAGAAAAACAGTATCTCTTTATAAGTTGAATATTTATGTTTTTATGTTATCAAAGTCAGTTTTATTAATGATTTAGCCGAAATTATAAAGCTCGTAAATATTTTGTTTATACAGCCTTTTTATACAATTACAAGAAAATGTTCATTATAGTTTTTCTTCTTTTAAGTATTATTTTAAAGTCTTTTTCAGATAAATTTGAGAGTATTAATGATAGAGCGAATAGAATAATGAGGAAATGAATAGTATTTGAATTTCTTCAGTAGATCGAAGGTAAAAATTGATAAATTGTATTATTTAATGTAAAATTATACCAATTTTATATGTTTATTTAAATTTACTCAAAAAGATTTATAAAAGAATTAAAACTACTAGCATTCTGGCTTTTTTCATTCAGGACTGATCAATCTCAATTACAGTAAACACATTTATTTATCTAACTTAAATCAAGAGTATTTGACCTAGGCCTTTGCCTTAAATTTCCTGCAATTATCTAAAGGCTCAATCTAAATCTCTTTTTTATAAGATCTTAATGTTAATTGAATCTATTTCGTCTGCTGATGATGCTCTCACATACGATGAATATATTCTAAATAAAAAATAGTATTAGAGTCTTTCAGAGATACTTAAACCTTTAAAAGTCTGATTTTTTCCCATTAAAGCGATATCATATTATATTTAGGTCATTGTGATCATGAGCTATACATTTCATAGTTCATATCATTCAGCTTGTTTAATTTCAAAATCACATCGTACATTAATAATCAATCTTGAGGTTCTATCAGAGGAATATTATGAAAAAATATATATTCTTGG
Source organism: Stentor roeselii (assembly GCA_006503475.1). Lineage (NCBI taxonomy): Eukaryota > Ciliophora > Heterotrichea > Heterotrichida > Stentoridae > Stentor > Stentor roeselii. Next base: position 9,391 of record RSEH01000147.1, read on the forward strand.
AAGTATACTTGTTTAAAGTGAAGAGGAATAAATAATATGATCAATAAAGTAAAGCTCATAATAAAATTAGTTTCCAGATTCGAAAATATTAGAATTTATAGTATTATATTCATTTCAGAGGATACAAAACTATGAAAAGAAACATCTTATACCTTATGAGTTATTTATATTTAATTCTTAATCGAAAGGCTAGACAATATAAAAAAAATATTTTTGATTTTTAACTCTCGAAGAAATTTTCGAAAGATCTAAATAAATAATACCTTCTGCACCAGTCCAATTATACTTATCGCAAGAAAGATTACTTAAAACCTTTAAATAACGAAAAAAATTTGGAGGTCCTCTATAATTATTCAAATTGAACTGCAAGAATTTCAAAAATGAAGAGTTTTCAAATAGTATAAATATCAAATTTCTTCCAGATGATACCCGCATATAATAACTATCATATGGTCCATTTGGCACTATTGAAGATTTCGAAAATTGCATCGATACTGTTTAGCATGCCAAGAAGCCTAATGATTTCAATTTATAGCAACAGTGAAAACATTCAATCGGGTCTATTTCGCTGAAACACAACTTCCTGAGCATCTAAAATTTTAAATCGGTTCAGTCTGGAGCGGTTAGCAGCACAGGAGTTTGCACTGAAGCCTGCTTTTTGCTTTTAGATCACGTATTTAAACTGGGATATCGAAGAGTGGAATGGATGTGCGTTACTCTTAAAATGCCTTATTACTAGTTTTTATTGAAAATCGACTTTAATCTTGATCGAATTAAGGAGTTTTGCAGAGTCAATGAAAAAAGCTTTTTATGAATGTGTATGGCTCAGAATTTAAGATTTCGAATGAATCAAGAAATCTAAAAGAAATATCTGGAAGAAATTCTAAGAGAAGAATGATTAGATTACAGGAATTTTTAGATTGTGACTTTATTGATTCTTATAAAATATTCACATTTTTCATAAAGACATAGAAATAGGAATTTTTCAATCATCAAGATTGATATGAATATTTTTAGAATTTAAATAAGTTTTTGATTTCATGATTTTTTACTGGTAAATGGTCAAGGCTTTTGTTTCAAATACTTCCAAAAGGAACCGGTAATGATGAAAGTTTTACTCTTGGGAAATTTTAAATTCCTGTTCAGTACGAATGAATTGAAATTTTAAGCATGTCGAAATAGTTGGGAATATCTTCTTTACTTTTATAGAGAACAGTTTAAAGTAGAAAAGAGAAGAAAGTTGAGTATATGAAGATAATTAGAAAATGTTGATACTGTTAAGCGATTGAAGTATAAATTCAATATAATTTCTGGTTCTTTTAAAAGTTTTGGATGAAGAATCTACTCATAATTAGTATTGAGGCAAATATCAAAGCTGAGTATAATGAATCTATACTTCAAATTCGAAAGTCACTCCAAACGGTATCCTAACATCATAGTAATATCAAAAGACTTCATATATTATAGCAGTAATCTTTAAACATAGACTTGAGCTAAAGAGCTTCAAAAATGATAATAAGGAATAAAGAACCATACCGAAACAAATAAAAAGACTACTTGAATTTAAAAAAGTAAGGTAGCAAAAAAGATGTGCATCCGAATTAGCAACGAATAAGTGAAAGTCTACCAAATTACTGCTTTCCAATTAAAATCAATAAAAACTTTATCAAAATATCTTTATAAATTTTTTGTTTGTGCAAGCATATAAAACTTAAAAAACCTTTATATACATTGGATTTGGAAACAAATTTCTGTATATTTTAGCGTACCACTTTTCAAACTAAATCAGGAAAAATATTTTATTGAATTCAAAGTTATCTAAACTTGGATTTATTAAATTAGAGATGATTTTAATTGTCATGTTTTCTGAAATTGGAACCTGAACTGTGGTATGTGTTGTTAATAAAACTTTTTTAAATAACTTAGGAAGTTTTATTTATGAACTTTGTATTATTATCAAGAGGAACTCATTTTTGTGAGTGTAAACTACTAAGTGTTCTATTTTCATTCTTTTGATCAATTTGTATAAAAAAAATCCAAAATGAATTCAAAGGAGTCTACATGCATTTACATCATTGAATAATAAGCCTAATTCAGGAGATAAGCACAGCAGTCCAAAGCTTTTTGTTTAATTTTCTAATAGTTTACTTTCATCATATTCAAATATTATCTACCAATATATAAATGTACGAATACCAGTTGCCTAGGTCGCTGACTGCCTATAATTCAAGACTAAAGATATCAGATAATCAAATTCTTCAAAATCAAGCCCAAAATAGTTTATACCAAAAAATAAAAAACTCTCATAAAAGAGCAGTACAAATCAGATTGGGCAATTCTTAAACATACTCCTGTAAATCCTATTCGTTCAATGGCTGTATCGCCTTGTGGAATATTCGTGGTATTTACAGACAAAGATTCAATAAAACTTCTAAATATTCCACAAAATCATTTAGAGACATATCTAGAAACATCGAATGATCTTAAGTCCATTCAATTTTCACCAAATTCAATGTTTCTTCTATGTGGATATCAAAAATTTCTAGAAATTTTGGACTTTAAACAGAAATCTTTATATTCAAGGATACCGATGCTATCTGATAGGTCCTTTACAGCTTTTTTCTCTGCAGATGGAAACTTTGTAGCATATCCAGAAAAAAATTCGATAATTTTTTGGAATTTCTTTGATAAAAAAGAAGTATTCACGTTAAATGGACATGAAAAAGCTGTGATGTCCATGGCATGCTCTGCTAATGGCAAATTTATCATCAGTGGGTCGTCAGATGGTTCAATTATTGTATGGAATTATGAATCAAGAAGTCAAGCATTCAAATTAATTGGCAAACAAAAGATGATAACAACTGTGAAAATTTCAAATAACGGCATTTATGCTGCAACTCTTTTTAGATTGACTGTAACTATTTGGAATCTCGATTTAAGAAGTGAAGAGTTTTCTTTTAAGTTAGAAGAAAAAGGTTATTCTTTCCAATTTTCACCTGATGATCAAACCATAGCGATTTCAAGTAGAGATATTGTAAAAATTTTAAACATCAAGAATAAAAATATAGAAAACATATTTCATCATAATAAATTTGGAGGTAAAATAGATTTCAGCCCTGATGGAAAGATTTTGATTGGAAGTGAAATTTGTCTTTGGAAAATTTCTAAGAAACCTAAACAAATCATTCATTATCATAATTTAAAAGAACAAGTCATCAATAAAGTTTTAATTACAAATGATGGAAAATATATCGGGATGATCAGTCAATCTCAAGGTTTGATCATTTTTAACTTGAAAACAGAAAAAATTGAGTTTATTTGTAGTGAAGAAAATCAAGAAATTCACTTCATTCAGGTTTCTATTGATGGTAAGTATTTGATAACTGTTGGAGATTTCTTATATATTCATGTTTTTAACTTGAAAGAAAAGAAAATCATTTTTAACACTAGTTGCGTTCAAAAAATATTAGAAAACTTTCCTATTTCAAAAGATTTATCTCTTGTTGCTGTTTTGACCAGAGAAACTTGTTTTAGCGTCTGGAATGTAATGAAAAATTTCAAAATTTTTGAAGTTGAAAGAGAAAATGTCGATATTTCAGTTGCTTCATTTTCTAATGATTGCAGGTATATTGCTTTTGCATTTGAAGATGGATATATTGGAGTCTGGAATATTGATGCTAAAAGTGAAGAGTACTTTTTGATGCAAGCATTTCCAAAAATTAGTGCCATATATTTTTCAAAAGACGATCAGTCAATAATTAGTGTTACATATTATCATCTTAACCGATACATTACCTTCAAATGCGATATTCTTTCTAAAACTCTAACATCTCATGTTCCTGGTTTTTTTGAGAAGTCTATGAAAGAAGACTATCTTATTGATCATAATCTGGATATATTAAAGGTTTGGAATATCAAAGGAAAATTTTTTGAATTAATAGTTGATTGTAAATTGAATTCTCAGAAAATTTTCTATGATGGCAAGCGTTTGTCAATAATTTATAAAAACAATTTTGATAAATGGAAGATACAGGATTATCTAAAATTGAATGGCAATAATAAGAACAAATTATATGTTCCTATCAGTTTTTCTAAAAATAAAAAATATGCTGTTAGTGGGGAGGAAAAGATTTTAAAGTTGTGGGATGTTGATAAAGAAAAAGAAATTTTAAATTTCAAGGCGCATAAGAATTGGATACGGACTCTTTGCTTTTCTCATGATTCACAATTTATAATTAGTGGAGATGATGATGGTTGTGTCAAAATTTGGGATTTGAATGGAAATGAAATTCAATGTTTTATAGGCCATTCGACCTGGGTTATAACTGCAGCTTTTTCGAAAGATGATAGATTTGTTGTGAGTGGGTCAAATGACAGAATTGTTTTATTGTGGGAAGTAGGAAGATGTGAAAAATTAAAAACTTTTGAAGTATTTGAGAAACTGATGCAATCATTGTCTTTTACAAGTAGTGGAAAGTTTATTTTAGTCGAGCTTGTTGAAGGATATTCAAGAGTTTTCAAGGTTTAGAATAGTTAAATTTAAATCAAATTGATAAGTTGTTTACTCTAGAAAGGTTTAGAATTTTTTATAAGTAGATAGATTGATTCTATACATAAATTTTCATATTAAATTTGAATAAACCTTATTCTAACCGATGTCTTTTTATTTTCTGCTTTCGTCAGATTGTAGATCTTTCAAAAATATTGGCAAGTTATAAATAAATTATGTGTTAACTAAAATTAATGTCTAAATGTATTGAGGATATAGCTATTTGATTATTCAAATTATAATAGAATAATTTTTATTTTTTTTTAATCAATGCAGATTATCTTCGATTTTTGCAATTATAGTTGAAGATTACCATTGAATTAAATAAAAGTTTTCGAAGTATTTAGAATAAAAATTAACTTTCAGCTTCAAGACATAATAAATCATTAAATAAAAATTCTAAATGAATACATCAAAGATTCAATTACATTAATAAAAAATGCTTTCATATATAAATGATAGCTATTAATCAATGATGAATTTTCTTCTTTTGTAATAAAATGATTCAATAAGGGATCTATGAAAATTACTCTCGTTAAATTATTTTGATATTGTATTTTACACATTGTAATCAATACAGAAATTCAAACTCTAAGGCAAATTTGATTAATTTTTACTAGGATCTAAACTTTCAAAACATGGATTCTATCATTTTCCAAAAAACAACTTTGCAGTGGGCTTTTCATTTATTAAAGACTTTTACTCTTAATGAGGCTGAATAAATTTTGCAATGTTTTCTGATTATTTTCAATAGAAAAGATCTTGTAAACTTGTCCTTCATTTGTTATTATTCAATATTAAGTATTTTTTTTAATAATTATAATCAGAATGTTTTATTTATTATACTTTCAGTGATTTTTATCAAATTCAAACCTAAAAGTAATCAAAATTATTCCCAATTATAAATACCTAAGGTAAATCAGGTTAATATTGGATTATTCATTCAATTTACAAATCAAGCAAATTATGAAGTTATTCTGATAAAGTAAATAATAATTAAAAGGTTTTCCAAATATTTCTATCTTCATTAATATTTTATTCTAATCACAGATCTATTCAAATTCTTAGATATTACAACTCTCAAAGGATATTCAATCCTAAGCTCTTCTAAACCTTCAGTAAATATTTACTCTAATCCCAGAAAAATTCAATTCTTAGTATCTAAACTTTCAAAGATTATTCAATTCTAAACTATTCTAAACCTTTAAAACTTTTATCCCATCTCGAATCAATTCAACTGCAAAGAACTTTTGACTCTTAGAAAAACAAATAGAATAAATCACCTTATCAAGTCCTCGAAAAGCTTCCATTTCATGATCCATTCCAACTTTCCACAACGAAACCACCTTATCACTTGATCCCCATACTAAAAACTTTCCATCTCTTGATAAAGCTGCAGCCATAACCCAGCTTGAATTCCTTTTAAAACATTGAATTTCATTTCCATTCAAGTCCCAGATCTTAACACATCCATCATCAGCCCCACTAATAAAAAACTGAGAATCATGTGAAAACGAGACAGTCCTAATCCACCTTTTATGAGCCTTGAAGCTTAAAATTTCATTTCCTTGATCAACATTCCACAACTTTAAATACTTTTCATGACCACTGACTGCAAATTTTTTATTTCTTGAAAATTTTATAGGAATGAAATTTTTGTATTGGTCAATTGTGTTGATTTTAAGAAAAGTCGAGAAAGTCCAGACATCGACATGATATTCATAAAAGAATGATATGGATTTATTGTGATATGAAAATTTTGAAGAGAAATTTTGAGGATTTATTTCGAATTCTTGGGTTTTTTCTTTGAGGTTCCAGAAAATAAAACTATTGTTGATAGAAGGGGTTATTAAATGATTGCCGAAAATAGAGCAAGGTCCTTCTTTGATTTCTGGTGAATAAAAAGAGTGCTCTACAGTTTGATTAATAGTATTCCAGATTTTTATGCAATAATCATATGACATGCTAATTATCGATTTTTGGTCTTCTGTAAAAATTATCTTGAAAATCTCTCGAGTGTGGACTTTATAATGATTCTCTCTTCCCATGACTGAAAAATAGGAGATTTTTATCAATCCATTTACAAACCCAATTACAAAAAATCTGCAATCCTTTGAAAAACAAGCAGTTGAATGCTGCACATTTCCTGTGATATTAAACTCACAAATTTTCATTGTATTCCAGACACGAATAGAAGTAGAAGTTGTAGAAATAGCGACTAAAGATAGATCTTCAGTGCAGTAAAATCTCTTATTACTAGTGATGATTAAAATTTTAAAAATTTCAGTCTTGGTAATCAAATCCCAAATAGTTAAATCATTTATACTGATAGTCATTAAAAAGCGAGAATCATCAGAAACCTTTATTTTCATATTGACGATTTTATTTTCAGTTAAAATAAACTCTATTCGGTTTTTTTCAATATTGAAGATTTTCAAGCCTTTGGAAAAGCTACTGAGGCCGAAATATTGATTATCATGTGAAATGTAGGATATTTCATCACCATCAAAATTTTGATAATAACTGATTTGTTTAGCTTTTTTTTTGATGTTCCAAATGATGATTCTTCCTTCATAGTCACCAGCAATCAACTTCTTTTGATCAGGAGAAAATGTGATTACCTTGTACTTAGAATCATTTCCACAAAAATAAAAATTTTTCAATAATTTTTCATCAACATTGAAAAGTCTAACAAAATCATCATTTGAAGAAAGTGCTAAAAAGTTACTATCTGGTGAAAATGAAACTGAATGGTTGATGCTCACATGTTGAAAGGTAAAAAATTCGCATCTTTTTTCAAGATCCCAAACTTTTAAGTAAAGTTCTGAAAGACTTGCTGCAAACTTGTCATTATTCGATATTGCCAGTGATTTAATTGACTTCTTATGAGCCTTTAGTTTGAATATTTCTCGTCGAATTTCAACATTCCAAACAATAATCAACCCATCGCTAGACCCACTGAGTAAAATCTTGCCGAATAATGAAAGAGCTATTGAAGTCACAGGATTTTCATGTCCATTTAGTTGAAAAATTTCTATATTTTTGGAAAAACTCCAAAAAACTATTGATTCTTTCTCTGGATTTATCAAATATTTCTCATCTGATGTGAAAAGGGCTGGAAGGGGTGAACTTAAAGAGGTTGAAATTCTGAATTTTATGTATTTTTTGGGAAAGTTGTAAATTAGGAGAATTTCTTGATATTTGCAGAGGATATATTTGCCACTTGGTGAGAAATTTAAAGAGTGGATGATGCCAGATACGATTATGTTTTGTATTAGATTATAATTAGGGATTTCTATGATTTTTAATGATCCATCTGTTGTACCAAATGCCAAGTATCTCCCACAGGGAGAGACACTTATCACATTTATGGGAATATAATAGTTTTTATGGGAGACTGATACCTGATCAGCTTTTTGATTTTCTTGAAACTTTCGGATTTTTTGGTATAAACTTGCTTTAGCTAGATCAAAAGAATTCATTTCTGATTGTTGGATAGTTGATTGTTTAGACAGATCAGAGGTCGACATATTTTATTATAAAATTATATGATGTTCATTTTTATTGAAAAGTAGACACTTAGGATTAGTTGCTTTATTCGGAATATTATAATATAATATTAACATAAATATTATATATTAAACTATAGAGATTTTTATGAAGTTGAACTGATGGGAAATCGAATCAAATTAAAATCCTAGATAAAACTTACTTCTTTTTTATGGATGATAAATATCTTTATTTTATCTAAGGCCATTAAGGCTGAAACACAATCAACTGAATTTAAAATTTAATCAGCCAGCAGCATTTCGAATTTTAAGGTACTTGATAATTTATTAATTATAAATAATCCTATATAAAATTGATTTGTTCAATTATTGTTAATTTGAAAATAATTTATTAAACAATGATCAGGATAGTCATAATCTCTTTGACTATCAGATTATTTGTTTTATAGAAATTAGGAAATTAAATATAAGAAATAACTTTAATAAATCTTTCACTCTTAAAATCATCATATCTTCATATAAAACATAAAGATATAAAAAAATAGATAAGCAATTCTTGAAATCCTTCATGATATATGATTCAATATTGGTAAGTAATTTCAGTCCCAATCCAAACTTACCTCAACATGTTTATCCAAGGAACGGGAACATCATATCAAAATAAAATACCATACTCGTGCTCTGCACAATTAATCAGCATGGTCCAGTAGTTTAATTATCTCCATTTACTATTTTCTATATGATTATTTTCCATTCTATGTAAGCATAGTTGTTATAGTTTCAATTATAAGATTATTCAAATTAAGTCCTGTATTGATAATGAACCTAAATATTGTCCCAGTTCTAAATCTCTAAAGAATTGATAAACAAATACCCATGAAGTGTTCGAAAACAAAAATATTTAAGGAAAAAGAGATCGATAGTCATCATACGAATCTGAGTTATTAAATTTCAATGAACTTGTATTACTCAGGATAACAAAGACTATCGAGGATTATTTAAATTACTGTTGATGTATAAATTGTAAATAAATAGCTCTAGTGAATGGTTCTCTTGCAAAAATTACTTATAAACAATTTTCTTTCAAATAAATACTTTAACTGGCTACTTCTTTTAGGTTTATACACAAAGTATATAATTCACAATATATTAACAGGTCTTTCTTACTGTATGGTTGCAAAAATAATTATGTGTTAGCAGAATTTTTATTAGAAATTCTAGTAGATTGATTGAAGATAATGATAGCTATTTTTTCAATACATAAAGTATTGGGTTTTAAGACTTAAACTAATTCACAAAAAGATGAAATTTTCTCAAAGAATTTTACCTTTAAAGTAATAAAATGAATCATTTATCTCAGGAATACTAAATATATATATTTCGAAGCCAATTTCTTCCTGAAATCGTTTTCTAAATAAAACTAGGCCTCAAGTCAAATTTTCGATATTCATCTATCTTTAACATACCTTATTTAAGTTCAATAGAATTTGTTTCCTTAAATAGATTAGATGATAATTCAGGTTTAGCTTATCATATTTAACTCTGTGAATAATAAAGTAATTAAGATTTTTGTATTATTTCAAGAAAATTTAAATTTTGCGAAAAAACCTTCAAATTTTTATCTTTTCGATAATTTATTTTAACCCAACACAAGAATAAAATTGAGAAATCACCTAATTTATCCCTATTCTCTCTAAATCAACTTTGAAAAAAAATTTAAATAGATTCTAGAATGTTTTAATATTTGAATCAAATATATAAACTTAAATGAAGGCTTTTTTCTTGCATTTCGTTCTCACCTTGTCTTTGAAATGGCTTGAGTACAGATTCAACAGAGATTACGGAAATTACTTTTTCGACTATTCTTTGAACGGCCGATTTGGAATTAATGGGAATTCGAGCTCAACATCTAAAGTCCTTTGCACAGATCGAGGAATATACTTGCAACACACAACAAGTTTTGTGAAAATTAATACTACTGGGCCATTTCTTAGTCAATTCACTGTTTCAGCTTGGGTTATTAGTAAGGATAAAACAATCAGCATATTTTACTATAAATCCAGTTCTTTCTCTATTATATTTGGAAGAGGTGATGGCGAAGACCGGATTCGGTTGTACTTAAATTCAACTGTGAATTTTGCAGATCAAAAAGATTTCCTTCCTGGTAATATCTAAGAAGGTTTATGGATTTTGGTCACTTTGGTTTACTCCGATTCATCTTTCAAGGCATATTCTAATGAAAAACTCTCTCTTACTGTACCTGTTTCATTTTCACCTGCAGATGATTATGAAATAGGTATTGGATACTTACCTAATTACAAAGCATTAGAATGTATAATCTGGAATTTACAAATATATGATGGATATGTTGACTATACTTCTTTAATAACAACTGATGGCTTAACTAATTGTTTTAAAAATCAAGTTTCTTGCTTACCCTGCTCGGTCGCATTTAATGATCCTGATTTAAAAACAGGTTGCTTGACTGTAAACTTCAATACTAGTATAAATGCATATGGAAATAAATGTTCAGTGATAGGATGCACTAAAACAGTCTCACTTTCATGTTCAAATTTCAATTCTATTTGCACCTATGACCAAACTACGAATACCTGCTACGAAAAGAGCCTTTTAGATGATTTAACTGTATTACCTAATTCTATTGCTCCTTGTAAGTGTGAAGCTGGATATATTAATAGAGAACAGAAATGTTGTCCTGAAATTTGTAGTAGTTGTGATTACCTGGGTGTCTGTACAGGGTGTTATTCCAAAAATGCGAGTTATTCAAATGGCCAGTGCTCATGTGATGATGGATTTCTTAGTACTGGAAATTTCAGCATTTTAGAAAATTGCTTTCGTTGTGAAGAAGGGTGCTCGAATTGCACTTTAAATCACTGCATTTCATGCAGTGATAGTAATGCTGCACCTCAAGGAAAGTACTGTCAGTGTAATGATATGTTTTATGGAATTCCTTCTTCTTGTCAGCAGTGTCGAGAAAGTTGTAGTAAATGCTCTGCTTTTGATGAATGTTCTGAATGTGTTAATGAAAATGCGGAAATCGTTGATGGTCTTTGTGCTTGTAAACAAGGGTACTTTGGGAATGGTTCGGTTTGTGAAAATTGTGATATTTCTTGCAAGTCTTGCACTTCATTTAATAACTGTATTGAATGCAGCGACCAAGAAGCGATAATAGTTGAAGGAGTCTGCCGATGCAATCTTGGGTTTTTCAATCAAAACTCTGATAATGCAATTTCATGTCTTCCTTGCCATGAAAACTGTAAAACCTGCTCTAATTCCAATGATTGTATAACTTGCAAAGAAGGAAAAGGAGAGCTAAATTCTTCAAACTCTTGCATTTTATTATGCTGGAATACCAACATCACTGAAAAAAATTGCACTAAATGCCCAGAACTTTGTATCGAATGCAACACTGATTTGAACTGTACAAAATGCGCTCCAAATAGTAAAATAATAAATGAAAAATGTGAATGCAAAAAAGGATTTATCAACCAAAACAATTCATGCACTGTTAAATTCTTTCATGCAAAATTCAATGTTTCTAAAACTAATAAACTTCAATTAAAATTTTCAGAAACTCTTGAAAAAAGACTCTCATTTTCTGATTTTTTGATAAAAGTTGATGGGATAGAGGTTGATTTTAGTTTAACTCAAAAAGGAAATGAATCTTGCATAATCAATCCAAAAGTAAAACTAAAAATTGATCAGGAAAGACTTGTTGTCTTGTTGATAAAATCAGATATTTTCAGTGTTTCAGGTTCAATTTTAAACAATACAAATTTTGAGAGTATTTTGAATTATATTCCTGAGGAAATTTCATTTTTTGGAGTAAGTGTTGGCCAAACGGTAACAATTATTATTTCTACTACTATAGCTGCATCTTTAAGTTCAAATCCTTCAGTTTTATGGTCTCTACTAAATACCATTCAACTATTGATATTTATGCCGTTAAATTCAATTGAATACCCTGAAAAACTTAAGAAAATGTCTCAATCTTTACTGGATTACAATCCAATTAAAAATATTTTTGAAATTTTTATAGATTCTAACAGTACATCTTTACCGTATTCCAATGCTCTTGAATTTGGAATCACTTCTTCAGTTTTGTTATTGAATATAGGTTCTATGTTAACCATTTTCATAATTTCAGTAATTTTCTTACTATTATTGACCTTTGTAGTCAAGTATATTTTCCCATCATGGGAAAAACTAAAAAAAATTCAAGAAGAATTTAAATCTGGATTTTTTATCATGTTTTGGATTCAAAGTTACTTAGAAATCGGAATTTTTTCAATAATTCAATTGAAATCTGTAATATTTACTTAGAAAATAATGATTAATGGAGTAGGCCATTTTAATATGTTCTTCGCTCTTCTGTTAGCTGTAATAATCAAAAAGATATTTTTCGTAATTTCCCCTGGTATCTTCTTCTACATTTTGAAATATAGTGAAAAAAGTGCAGATGAGGAAGAGTTTCAATCGAAATTTGGGAAATTAATTGAAGATTTAGATTACAAGAAGAATTGGATTATTTCTTTTTATTATCCTTTGTTCATGATTCGAAGACTTGAATATGTACTTGCTCAAATATTCCTAATTGATCATCCTTCAGTGGCAGTTTTGATAAATATCGGCTTTTCCCTTGGAATTTTGATTTTCTTGATTTATTTCAGACCTTTTAAAGACTTTTCAACTTTTGCATCCGCTTTGATCAGTGAGGTTTGTGTTAATGCAGTTTTTATTTCTTCCTGTTTGTTTATATTTGTTACAGATGAAGAAGATATTAAAAGGATCGAGACAGTTTGTGTTTATTTTATTTTTGCCACTGTGAGTATTCAGTTGATATTTGGATTATTGAATTTCTTTAAAGCTATCAAGATGCTTTATTTGAAACTGGAGAAATCTAGGGCTTTACACTTTGCTTCAACAGCGATTCGAGAATGCCAATTCAATGAATATCTTCGAAAATAGTTTAGATTATATTTTAGTTATTGATTATACTTAAAATGAGTTGATTTAGGCCATTATATAATTGAGAAAATAAACTTTAAATAAATTTATGATAACTATTTATCTATATTAATAAACTAATGACTCCAAATCACAATACAACCTTAAGACACAAAAAGATCTTAAAATAACTTCCAATATTACAGCTCAAGCTGAAAGTTTTCAATGATCTATACTTAAAAAAGGCTGTTAATCTATAATTTTGTTTAATATTCAAAGAATTTAAAGAGTGTCTCTCATCTGGAAGGTACATCATGAATTTTAAGATATCCTTTACTAATCTGATTCTATTTGTATTTATAATTATCAGTCAAACTTGGAAAAAAATATCATAAATTGCAGTAGAGTCTCATGAGCTGGGATTACCAAACTCACTATATAACTACTGAAAAAGGGATTTTCAATTTCTAGTATCTTTGATCATTTGGGGTTTGTTCTAGGTCCTATTCATCATGTGCTGATTTATTAATTGGCCAATATGATAGCGATGAAATTATATTGCTTATTAGTTTGTATTTAATCATGATTAGCTCTTTCATAATTTAATTTGAAGACTTGTGAATTAAGATTAGAAACTTGAAATTTTAGCTAGACTACAAAGAACTTTGATTTCATATAAAATTTTTAGATATTATATATAAAAAATATGAATTCTCGCCTATTTGTCAACATAGTCGTCATGGGACCACCGAACTCCGGAAAATCCTGTTTTATTTCAAAATACTGCAAGAATTCATTCCTGGAAGAATACCAAAATCATTCTATTGCCCTGCAGCATACCATAGAAGCTGGAACTAAAAACAAAGAAATAACACTAGACATTAAAGAGATTTCCAACAGTTGTGATACTGATCGGATTCATGAATACTTAACTCGATATTCTGCTCAATGGTACAAAGCAGTATCTGCTGTTATTATTTTATTTGATAAGTCTCAATTAGAGTCAATATTTGAGGTTGAAGGTCTTTATGTAATGGCAAAAAAATACATGCCTAATGGAACTGTCTTGATAGTTGCAAATAAATGTGATCTTGAACAAGCTATATCTTCGGAAGAGGCACTTGCAAAGGTATTGAATCTTGGATGTCTTTATTCAGAGGCAAGTGCAAAAACAGGAGAAAATTTAAGTTTTATTTTTGAGGTCTTAATCAATATATTCTTTGATAGTTTATCTAAATAATATCTCTCAGCTAGCATCCAGTCTCGCTTTTAGCTTGTACTAAAAATTTGAAGTGAATGGCATAACTCTCAAATCTTTATCTTAAGATATTTTCGTTCGAACTTGAGAATCAAATTGGAAATTTTTCAATACCAGTGAAAGTAGCATACCAGGAAAATAAAATGAAAAGATAAGAAAAATAATCAACTGAAAATTAATATACTGCGAATCATTTGTAAGAGGTTAAATAGTGCTCACTACGTAGAGCACTTCGTCATTAGAAATCATTTATAATTAGTAATTCAATATTAAGTTGACTAAACCTAATTACAATCAATATATTTTATTTTAATATGATAACTGTTCATCAAAGATTTGGAATTTAAAGTTTAAGACTTTAAAGAAAAGGGTCAGAAAATATATATTTTAAAAGATTAAAAGCTTACCTGAATAGATTTTATTAATAAAAATTGCTTTACTATTTATAGACGAAGAGATAAATCTTGAGTCAAGATTTATTCAGATCTTATTGATGAACTTGAAAATGAGAAAGAAAATTGAATCAAGCCAAAAAATAAAATCAATCAAAATGATAAATTATTCAATCTAAATGTCTATAAATGGACTTTTATTGTATTTACAGTGGGTGCTCTCAGCAACCTAAATTAGCATGCGATTGTGATGAAAAATTCTCAATTTATTGTCTAAATCATTATGCTGAGCATTTATCTCAAAGTATTGATGAAAAGCATTCAGCTATAAGCCTTGACAAAAGAGTTCAAGAATGTGACAGACTTAGGTTTATTGAATATCTAGAAGGGCTTTTAAAAAATGAAGAGCTAGTAAAAAACCGATTTCTGAGTCTTGTCCAAGAAATAAATGCAGAATCTGAGAAAATTATTTATAATTTCATGAAAATCATAAAAAGACTGAAAAAAACTATAAAACAAATAAGTTCTAAAGGATTATTTCAAGAATTAATACATAAAAAACCTCAGAAAAACCAAATTTATGCAAAATATGATGATCTTGAGAATGTAAAAAAATTCATCGACGAATATAAAGCAGTTGGATGGAAGTATTTTAGATTTAATAATGAATCTTTTTGTTCAACTAAGCTTTTAATACAAGAAAGTGAGTCTCAAGGGAAAATTGAAAATAAAATACAAGAAAATTCAGATGATATTTTATACTTTTTTAAAAAAAGCTCAAATATACTTGTTGGCTTAAACTTAACAGACCTCTCCGAAAGTATAGAAGAATTGAATTTTCTTCCTTATAATATTGAGCATGTCTGCATATTCCAATTAAATAAAGAAAGACTATTCATTCATGGAGGAAGAGATGGTTCCAAAAATTATAACCCAAAAACATTTTTATTAGATTTAAGAGATATGAATATTGAAACAATATTAGATGGTTACCCAGTGACATTAACTCAACCTGCTCTTTTAAATCAGAAAATCTATATTTTCGGAGGTTATTCAACATATGGTATTATTGCAACAAGCCAAATGTTTAACCTAAGCAAAAATAATTGGACCTTAATTTCTAATCTGCCTAAGGCATTGAATGAGACTTCATGCATCACCATAAAAAATAAACTTCTAATAGCAGGTGATCCTTGTGATTGCTTATATTTATATAATCCTGAAATTGATAAATATCAGACAATCAATAACCAAATAAAAGTTAGATGCGAGAATATATTGTTAAAATATAAAAATACAGTTTTTCTTGTGACAAATGCAATTTATGAAAGTGATGAAGAAAAGATAAATGATTGGAAAAAGGTTAATCAGAATGGAATTTATATCAAAAGTATTTTAACTCAAGGAATCATGAAGGGTAATTTTTTTTATTTTGCAAATATCAAGGGCGCTGTTTTCAAATTTGATTGTGTAGTTAAAAAAGTAGAAGTAGTTAAATATTGATTAAAGAATCATTTAATATCTAGAACTTCTAATAAAGTAGTCGACTATAATAATAAAGAGTAAGTTTTCATTTAAATTCAAAGTTAAATTCCTATTCAAGTATTAAAATCTCTATAATAAATTGGTTTATTTCAAGGTAGGAATGTCTATTATCAAACACTCTTCCCAATCCAAACTCCCAACTTCCATAAAAATTTAAAACCTCCAACCTATTCATTCCAAAACTCCCCAAATCAAAAACCTCTCGACCTTCCCAAAAACCATTCTTAATTCCAATAAAAAATGGAATGCCCAGTTTGTTTGAATTCTTTTAACACCTCAGATGCGATGCCCTACATCCTTCCATGTGGTCACTCAATCTGCTGTATTTGCATAAACTCTCTCTACCGATCCGATTCAAAACTCTGCCCACTCGACCGATCAACCCTGCCAGACCAAAGCCAAATTCGTCCAAATTTCTCCCTAATAGACTCCATTCAAACCCCATGTCCAGAAGACGTCATCACCTGTTGCAACGGTCATCATTTGACAGAGTCAATAACAGTTTCAAGTAAATGTAGAATATGCAAAAAGGAAAAACAAAGTCTTTGGTTTTGCATTCCTTGTCATTCAGGAGTTTGTGATAAGTGCAAGGACTGGTATGACAACTCGATTCCAGTGAAGGACTCGGGTGTTAAGTGCTTTAAAGGACATTTTTTGAGACTTACTCAAAATGCAGGACAGTTTTATAAGAGACAAGGCAAGTTCTTGTGTGATGGATGCAGGAATAAAAAAGAAGGGGCCAGTGCTCATTGTAGGAGGTGCAATGTTGATATTTGTAATGAATGCTTGAATAAACTCAATCAGCTTATTTCTATGAGCTTGTTTGTTAGGTGTCTTTGTAAGAAACAGGTTGTGTGGAGATGCAAGGATGTTTGTGGAAAGTGTGCTAAGTGCAAGGAAAAGTTTGAAAAATCGGGGTGTTTTAGCTGTGTTCATTGTAGTAAAAGGTTTTGCATTGTTTGCACTTATACTGCACTTCCTAGATAATTTTTAATTAGAGTTTTTAGAAGATTAGGCAATATCTTAATACATCTACTTACTTTAAATTATTAATCTTTATCTATTCTATTAATTGCCCTCTGACTCTGATATATTCGATATAATCAACGACAACATATCAAGGTACTTATTCACATCAGACTCTTCCTTAACCTTACTATCTTCATTTTCAGGTTCATTATTCCAATCAAATTCTTTCTGAACAGTATCCTCAAAGTTCATAACACCAGCAACATTTTTTCCATTTGTCTTCAAATCAAGTTCATCCGAATCCTTAGACTCTTCAAAAAGGTCCAATTTATCCTTATCTCCCTTTTTGAACTTTCCATTACCTTGATGAACAATATCAGGTTCATTTTTTCCCTTCTTAACCTTTTTATCTCCAATGATTTCCTCAAGAGCCTTTTCCACAGATTCATCCTTATTCTTCCTTATTTCTTTCATCGAAGCCCTTCTCGACTTTTTTTCCTTAGGTGTAGATTTTTTCCTCATAGTTTTATTCCTCTTCTTAAATTCAGTCATCTGTTCCTCTTCTTCAGAGCTTTCATAAGAATCACTCAAATCATTAGACTCTTCAAGTAACTGAGACCTTCTAATCTTCTTGGCAAGTTGCTTTTGAAACTCAGTAGCTCTTCTTTCTCCTCCTCGTTTATCAATAGCTCCTAAAATAGAGTTCCTGATTTCCTTCTGAGTAAGACGTTTTCCTTTCTTTGAAACGATTTCAGTGAGAAGTTGTTTGTCATCTGCATTGAGTTCTCCCTTCGCGCCTAGTCTGATGTACTTCTTCGCACCTTTGCCTTCGAACCAGTTGTGTATGTAGAAAGCAAGACAGCCGATAAACCTGATGGTGATCATGATCATTGCCATTGTGTACAACACGTAAAGAGCGACTTTGTCACTGTCTAACTGGACAAAGGTTTCAAAAGCTTTGACATAGACCAAGTTGCAAACAATCCAAATAATCACCCATTTGGTTCTGTAATGTTCGAACTCTTCTCTTCTCGCTTTTTCTTCTTCAGTCATCATGTCAGGCCTGTTGCCCCAGGAGCAGTCGTGAATGTTGCAAATTGCATAGATCTGGAAAACATTTACATAAACTGGAGTCATCAGCAAGAACTGAATAGTTCTCATTATCACCTTCTTCACATTCCCTGTGATTAGTGTCCCGATTGCATAACTTCCCATAGTACAAGAAACTAACACCCACGAAAAAGCATTCAGGGTGTTAGTAAAGGTATACCATAAGGTGCAGATAAAAGTGAAAAACATATAAAAAGCAAAACCAAAAGAAATGCATCGATAAGTTCCTTGAACTCTATTGGTCTTAACACCCAGACTCATCATAAAGACCAGTAAAATCATTGAGATGTAGATTGCGAGAAGCAGTTGAGTAAGAGTAACAATACTTCCTTCCCCGATATTCCCGAAAATCGCGAAAAAGATCAGTTCAGTGAACAGATAAAAACTTCCAACCATGACCCAAGAAAATAAAATCGTTGTCCCAAAATAAACAAGTTGGAACCCAAACCAAATTTTCCTCCATTTGGTATGATCTGATTTTTTTATCTTTCCGAATGACCTCCAGGTGTCTATCAAGGCAAACCAGGACCCGTTGATCCACCTTCTTCTTTGTGAAAGTAACTCGAATAACTTGGCAGGTACATCAGTTTCTGCAATTGCTGTATGAACGAATCTTAAAAGGTATTGATTACCTGGCTTGCTTACTAGTGAAAGGGATAGGACTCGGTCTTCTGCCAGGAAAATGTTGGAATTGTAAGCGTTCATGATTTCTGGCGATGTCATGCTTTTAAAATAGTCGTTCATTAAAGGACCGTTGCATAAGGCTTCCCATCTGTAGGCACTGAATGCCCCTGGAAGGACTCCGATGTACCCCAGACAACTTTCCATTGCTTTGTCGAAGATGTGTGAAAAAGTGTACTCGACTGTCTGTGCGGAAACTACTATGTTTGAAAATTCAGGGTCCATTGGAGCGATTTCTCCGCAAACACCGGCGATGTTTGGCTCGGTTTTTAAAACATCGTATAAACAACATAGAGAATTGGGAAGAGGCTTGGTGCCCACATCAATCAACATGACAAATTTAGGCTGAATCATTTCACAAAACCCTCCAAAAAACCACAAATGAGTATTGAGCTTTCTCTTATTCAACTGCTTAACAGCGAAAATCATATTCAGGTCAGGACATCCTTCAAGTCCAAAGTTGGTGGAAGTCATGAAACAATGAGCGATTTCCTGATCCTCTTCCAGCTTGATGCCATTAATGACATCATCGACCTGAAACCGATCCTTAATCATCTGTTCATTAAAAAAGTTAGAAAAGAACGGTTTCTGATCATCTTTCTTATAAGTCTGCATGAAAGGTTTTATCCCATCAACAATCACGATGCATCCAATGAGGTTCGTATCAAGACCATCTGATTCGAATATCTTGAGATTCTCAACGATTCCGTGCATTGTGTCTTTGAAATTCGCTCTGTCCTCATTGTACATGGTAACAACGATTAGAAACTCAAGCTCACCGTCTGTTTTCATCATGTCAGTCAACACTGATGGCTTGAACTTGGTTTCTGGGAATAAAGGAGAGATACCTTCTACTTTGTTTAGTTTATGGTAAGTCGAACCGTTGATTTGCTCGATGTTGTATTCAGTTAGAAGCTCGACTGGCTGGTATACCAAACTCGTGACGAATTGAGATGACATTGAACGACCATGGGACATTTTTATATTTAATTTAAAGCAAGATGATGAGGGTTTCAAGTAGGGTGTTAAGTAGGGTGTTAATTAAGGTGTTGATTAGGGTGTTAAGTAGGGTGCTAGGGTGTTATTAAGGTGTTAAGTAGGGTTTGAGTAGGGTGTAATTAAGGTGTTAATTTGGGTGTTAAGTAGGGTGCTAGGGTGTTATAAGGTGTTAAGTTGAGTGTTAATTAAGATGTTAATAAAGGTGTTTATAAAAGTGCTAAGTAGGGTGCTAGGGTTTTATTAGGGTATTAAATAAAGTGTTTATTAGGGTGATAAATAGGTTTTAATAAGGGTGGTCCCGATTAAGGTTTAAATGAATTACCTGTAATTGACCAGTCTTCTAATCAAATTTATTACTAATATTGATAAAAGTATTCAAATCAATGAAATCCCCCAACTTTTCATGTAGATACTCTTCCATCTCTTGATTGACCTTAACACCAAAAGCTCTTTCAATCATATTCACATAATCCCTGAATCTGATCCCTTGATTAGAACTTTTAAGACTTTCATATGTTTTTTTAAGATACTTGTCGTAATGATCCCACGGAGCCCGCTTATCCACATCAAGCATGCAACTGACGAATTCATCTTCATCGATGTAGTCTTTTTCCTTACTTGTGGCCTGAAAAGCGGTTATAAGTGAATTTTTAAGTCTTTCGAGGGCATCTTCCTGGTCGCGATGTACGACTTCTCTTTGAATCCTTACTACAAAGTCAGCTAAATCAACAATTTTCACACAATAGCTTCCAACTGCTATCTGTCTTAATAACATCCGATAGATCTCTCGGTACTGATCCTCGTCTCCCATATTTATTACTTGCTCGTAATTTTGTTTTGAGTTATTTCATTATATTTTCATTTCTTGTTTTGGGTTGATTATAGAGTTCGTGTTTTGAGTTACTTAGAGTCATTACTTAAACTCTTTCTCAATTTTAAATACCTGAATTTTAGACAATACTTAAAAAAATGATTAATTATTATCGCATAAGCCAGATTTTTATCCCATTACCAAATATTAAATCAAAATCACTACAAGCCCTGGAATCGACCTGAAGTTGATTTATTATGATAAGAACTTTTTTAGCTTTTTGAAAAACTCAATACTTTAAGGATTCTATTTATGAAACAAACGAATAAACATCTTAATTACTCTTTATTCTAACTCAGTCGGTGTGACCATGAGCTTTTCTCGAAGCTATAACAATCTCTACTAAATCTTTAATAAAATGGAAAGAATCTATTTGAAGACTTTCAAAGTTATTCAGCTTTGGTAAAGAGTTTATCACAAACTCAGCTCATATCTTAGAACTTAAATAAAATCAAGTTGAAAACTTAACTTTTCTTGAGTCCAATACAATTTTATTTGGATAAAAAATATTCAACAACCCACAAAAAAACTCATAAATCTTCTACAATAAACTAATAAAATTTTCAAAAATATTCAATAAATATTCTATATTTATTACAATTTAACTCAAACCCTTACAAAAGCCTATCTAAAAACTTACCATATTCAAAACTCCATCCTCTAAAATAAAATCCGATCCCAAACCCCAACATAAACTCCCCTTTCCAATAATATTCACTTAAAATTCCAAATCCACACAATTTCATCCATAAATATGTTAACCTCATTTCTGACGAGATCCCAAAAATCCCTCCATCGTTTAGCCTCTTCCCTTCAGGTCCAATCAGTGACCCTTGAATCAAAAGAAGACCGTCCAGGTCTTCTAATGTCGATTCTCGAAGTTTTTTCTCAATACAACATAAACCTCACCCACATAATTTCAAGTCCAGTCAGCGCGTTAGATCAGTCGCTTGGCAATTCTTTTTCAATAAATTTCGAATGCAGGTCAGAAGCCCAGAAGTCAGAAGCTTTGAAAGTCTTGAAACATTCAGGTGTTGAAATCAAAAATTCTAGAAAAGTCTCTTCAGTCTGGTTTCCTCGCAGTCTTGAAGATTTGGACAATTTGGATAAAAAGACTTTGGCTGCGTCTGTCGAACTCGAATCAGATCATCCAGGGTTTCTGGACTTAGAGTATCGGAAAAGAAGAGATGAAATTGCGAAGATCGCCTTTTCTCATAATTGTAGTGATTTGGAAGTTCCTAGGGTTCAGTATACTGAAAGGGAAAAGGAAACTTGGAGAAAGATTTTTGATTTACTTGAACCTCTGCATTATAAGTATGCTTGTGATGAGTATTTGGAAAGTAAGGAGTATATGAAAAATCACTGCGGGTTTACAAGGGATAATATTCCTCAGATTCAGGATATTAATTGTTATTTGATTGGGAAGACTGGGTTTAGAATGATTCCTATTGCTGGGCTTTTATGTGCTAGGGACTTTTTGAGCTTTTTGGCTTTTAGGATTTTTGCTAGCACGCAGTATATCAGACATCATTCTGTACCGTTTTACACTCCTGAGCCTGACATTGTTCACGAACTATTAGGACACGCTCCACTATTCGCAAACCAAGCATTTGCAGACTTTTCCCAACAACTCGGCCTGGCATCTCTAGGTGCATCTGACGAAGAAATAAAAAAATTAGCAACAGTTTATTGGTTTTCAGTTGAATTTGGACTGATCCAAGAAAGCAGGGGTCGCAAAATATATGGAGCTGGTATTTTAAGTTCCGTAGACGAAATAAAAAATTCAGTAGATGCGAATATAGAGACAAGATTTTTCGACCCTTTAATAGCGAGTTCAGTTGAATACCCGATAACGACTCTGCAACCACTGTACTGGTGGAGTAATAGTTTTATTGAGGCAAAAGAAATGATGAAAAAATACTCACAGAGCATTAGGAAAGACTTCACTGTTGCTTATGATCCGGATCTGAAGCAAGTCAGAGTCCTTCAAGAAATCGAATTCAAGTAATTCGTTGTTTTTTTAATAGTTTAGGTATTTTTTAGATTATCTATAAAATTCTAAAGATTTTGATTTGGTTTTAAAGGTTTTACTTATCTGAAATAAAAAACACTTTTATAATTAAATCCGAGTCATTTTAAATTATTTTTTTGTAAGTGAATGAAAGTGGAAAAAGTGATTGGGAAGTATTTTTGACTTCAAATTTCCTAAAAACTTTCTTAGTTTTAAGGGCATCTTCAAATTAGAAAAAATTTCAAACTTTGTAGATATTTTTTTTATAAATGATTGATCTGCATTCTGATCATTTCATGCAAGATCAAGATTCTTCAGTGTTTTTCTATTCAAGCTCTCCTAAAACAGGCCGACTGGATGATATTCAAGTTGACCCGTCATGGTTGCCTGAATCTGAGTCAACTAAACTCCAAAAATCTTTACATAGACCTTTTACTGAGGATAGGAAAGTAAAGAATTCAGAAAGTACTTTGAAATCTAATCGAATTTCATATATTATTAATAAAATCTCCACATCTAAAGATTCTTCTTATTTTAACATGCGAAAAGATCGAAAAAACTCGAAAAAATCCTCATTAATATCACATGGAACAAAAGGAAACCCTAGCAAAGTTACAAGAAAAAGACAAGAAATCTACTCAAATTCTTCAATAATAACTAAAAAAAGGAGAATTTCAAGTAAAACAGTTAAAACCATTACAAATATTCCGAAAAAACCAAAAATTACCAAAACATTAAAAATAACTGTTTTGAAATTATTTAAAACTTCAAAAGGTTATGGCTTAAAATATGAAAATTTAAGGATTTTTATAATTAGGAGATTTAAAAAGTATATCAGGCTGTTGCTTGATGGATTAAGTAATAAAAAATTAAAAAAAATAGAAAATTTGAATGATTTTACAAGTCAGGAAGAAAATTTAAGAGTTTTTATCAAAATGAATGAAGATGAATTTTTTTATATTTCGAAAACTGAGAGCGGACCTAATACTGATGGAAAAAATAAAAGAAAAGAACAGGCTCAATATTTGTCTTGGAATAATCAGTATTTTAAGCAGTTTTTCAGTAGTGATATTGTGAAACGTGGTTATTTACTTTATGTTAAAATAGTTTTTCGAGATATTAAATGTGAAGTACTTAGAGTTTTTTTCAAATTAGATCCGGTCTCACATATTTCAAAAAAATGTTGCAACGAAAGATGCCTTGAATCTTGGAAGGAATTAGAGAGATATTATTCAAAGACTATTTTAACTAATCTTAAATAAATATTAGTATTTTAATTGGCGGCTCATTCTTCGTAGTCCTTCATTTTTATTTGTATACAATAGATGCTTTGTTAAATAATTAATCATCGCCAGTTCAAATGAAGCATCAAGAAAGTGAAAGTTTATTAAAAAATTGGCTAGTTTTTATTTACACTTAGGTGATTATAAATGAGATAATTATTATAAAGCTTTATATGGCTTAGGTAATGAAGGCATAAAAACATAACCACCTTCAAATCCACCCCAAAAAAAATCTCCCTAAAAAGTCCCCAAATAAAACATAATGCTTAAAAGATCTGAAATATCTATAATAAAATGATCGACAACTACACAATCCAAAAACACATAACACAAGGTAGCCACTCCGAAATCTTCCTAGTTCAAGACAGTCAAGGCAAGTCATTCATCTCAAAAACCATGTACTATACATCAGACTCAACGAAATCACTAGTCTCAAGCTACCTTCAAACAGAGACAAGCACCCTTCGAAGCTGCATCAACAGTAAAACAATTCATCTACTTGCTTCATCTCTAGAAGGCAAACACATTTCAAGTTCCTCAGAAAAGCCCTGCGCTTACCTAATCTCAAGTTTCTGTTCCTTAGGATCTCTTGAAAACCTGATAAAACTCAGCCCAAATGAAACAATCTGTAAATTTTTCTTTAAAAAAATTATTTTAGCACTTGAATCACTTCACTCTCAACAAGTTTTTCATTTAAACATCCGCCCTGAAAACATCCTCATTGACAGTAACTTAGAAGTTCGATTCTGTGGATTTTCTCAGGCAAGTTCAAAGGAATTAACGACTTCTTGCAAGACTTCAGCTTTTGCAGCACCAGAAATGATCGGGTCGAAAGGCGCTTTAAGTAAAAAATGTGATATTTTTGCTGTTGGAGTCGTTTTATTCATTATTGTTACTGGACATCCTCCTTTTTTAAGGGCGACTTCTGCGGATCAGTACTTTAAATTGTTACAGGGAAAAAAGGCGAATTATTGGAAAATATTTAAAAAGACTAGTGAAGAGTTTAAAGAACTTGTTGTTGGAATGTTGAAAATGAATGACTCGGAAAGGTTTGACTTGCAGAGGGTCAAACAACATCGATGGGTTAATGGCGAGTTTTGTATTGATGAAATTGATAACATAAGAAGGAAATTAACTAGAAATGATTAGTTTAGGTAATATTTGAGTTAAGTGTAAGGAATTTTTTAGCATATTAACAGGTTTTTTGGAAGAGAGATTTCGTTTAGACTTGCTCGGAGGATTAGGGAAGATTTTGTGCATTTTTTTATAATTTCTAGAAATTTTGGATTTTCTCTTTTGAATGACTCTGGAAATGTCTTTTTTGCCAAAATGTTCCAGTCTGTGTGTCTTTCTAAATATCCTAAAGTTATCAATTGTAAAAATCGACCAAAACTAAAGAGTAAAGATTTACTTGAAGGTCTACCTTGTTGCACTTCATCTGATTGAAAAAAAGAGGAAATTTCTGAAGTTGACTTCACTAAAAACTTTAGATTGGAGTCTTGGTCAAAGACTAAAGAATCCATATCAAAACAACAGAAATTCGCTCTTCGAAGGTGAAGTGAGTTAATCATTCTCAGAACATTAGAAATAAAATCAAGTAAATTTGAAGTGTTTCTAAAAATTTCTTGAATTTTAGAGGAAAAATTTGTGTAGTTCTCACTGATCAAAAAAGAACCTTGAGTATTCATATCCCATCCGAAATATTGAATGATTTCTTTTCCAGAACATTGATTCCACAAGTAAAGACGAGTCTCGATTTCAGATTTTTCCAAAAATATCTTGGCGAGCATGGAAGATTCTTCAAAAGACACTTTAAAAACAAGTAGTCTATCCTTCACATTTTTAAGCTCTACAATATTGTTTAGTAAATTAAAGTGATATTCCACCATCATATAATCCTCTTCAGATATCTCACAATTTCCATACCCAACGATATAAAAACTTCTTGAATGGGAAATCGGTTGAGTTTTTAAACTTTTATTTGTTTTAGGCTCTTCTTGATCGATCGAATTTCTCATTTGTATTACTTTTGGACCAACGACTGTGGAATTTGGGATTTTTTGAGTGTTTTGACGATTTACTTCTTCATCATCCTTTACTTCTTCATCATCCTTTACTTCTAAGATGGTTATTAAAGAGGTTTTGTGGTTGAAGACAATCTTTTCATCTACCCAAACGAAAAACTCGAGAGGAAAATTTGAATTTTTTAAATGAAGACCTGCTTTTTTTAGCTCTTTTAGAAACTCGAGGATTAGGTCAACCACATCAATATTTTCAACCTGCAACATTTCATACAAATTAGAGTCATTCATGTAAAATTTTTCAATTTCGATGAAAGGTTCGCACTTGTTTATGAATTTTATATTTAGTCTTCTTCTTAGATATGGATTTTTCTCGATTTTTTTTAGAATTTGTATTTTTTTTTTATAGCCATTTTGGTTTATTTGGTTTTGGATTAGGTTTGAAGATTTTGAGGAATGGGCAAGATCTAACTTTGATTGTAGGATGGTAGTCAAATTTGGTTTACTTAAAGATAACTCCAAAAAAGGCATATAATTATAAAGTTGTGCCAATATTCGTTTAACTTTTATTATTATCCTTGGATTAATATCAAGCTTCAACAATAAATTCTCTTTGTATTCAAATTTAAGTTCTGAGTCAAAATAAAATCTTCCATTTTGTAATTTTGAATTGAGATTCTCGAGTGACTGTCTAATTGACTCAGTATCTTCTGATGCTTTGAATTTAGAAAATTCAACCAATATAATCATATATACATCGACTACTTTTACAGTTATTTTCATTTCTTTAGTTAATCGAAAGGTTCTATTTTCTTGGCTATACTGGATAAAGGATTCAGATTGTTTAATTATTTTGCTATTTGTGTTTACTAATTCATATCGAAGTGCAGAAAGTATAAATTTATTTGATTTTTCACTACTCAATACAAATTCATTATAATCAAAGAAAATTGAAAGAGCTGAAGAGATTTCTTCAATATTAACTCTAAATTCGGTACCCGTATCAGAGTAGTAGTCTATATAGGCAAATGGCTTTGGATCTTTTATAAACACATTTAATTTGAGCTTTGGATTGAATTGAAGAATTATTGATTCAGATTGCTTTTCTTCATCTATATTTGACAAAAATTTATTTAATTTTTCAACTATATTATTTGAGCAGTCACTTGGGTATGCAAGAAAGCAGTAAAAACAATTGTTTCCTTTAACATTTACTTGATTGTAAGGTAGTTTCTGAAATATGGAAGAAGTAGAATTGATTTTAGATGATTCTAATTGAAAGTTGTAAAATTGGCTAGATGGCATGGTTTATTTACTTAGATATATCATGCAAAATATTAAATTATGTAGAATCAAATATGGCTAATATTTTAGGACTTTATTTAGCCTATCTTTTCAAATTTATGTTTAAAAATATTTGATTAAAGAATAAAATAAAAACTAGTAAAGAGATATATATTTTATTTCTAGCCTTCAAATTTCAAATTTCAAATTGATGCATATAAAGCGACTATTATGTTAATTTTCACTTTATTTCCAAGAATATACTAGGATCATATTCCTCATTGATTTTCCATCCAATTATCATTTTATTTAGCCCATCAAAAAAAATTTTATTCTCTTCATTAATGATTAAATTAAGTCCAATGATAGTATTTTATTTGCAGTGAATGAACCATAATAAAAAAAAATTTTAAAACTACTAAATCACTTTCTAATAAAGATAAGAAATGGATCTTATTTTAAGGCTGAGCATAATCTTTTTTAGTATTTCAATCATTCTGCTATCAATAATAACAACGTTATTCAGGTTATTCAAGAAAAAACTAATAAGATACCCTGATCAATTTTATTACTATTCACTTTGGGCCCAGTTACTCTGTGGAGTATTTTTTCTAACTTTCTTATTCGTCGGAGAGTACTCCAAAACTTCACTAAAAACTCTAAAATCCTTATACTTTATCTGCGTTTTCTTCTACCTTGTTTACTTCCACTACATCGTATTACTAAACATCGAAATCTACAAGAAACTTTCTAAATCTCTTACCAAATGTTCAACAAGACTAATAAACATCTACCACTTCATCGTATTTTTATCCTCTCTTACTCTAACCCTGATCTGTTATTATTTAGTTGACTTTGATGAAGTAAAAACTAAATATCAACTTTATTACATGATTCACCTTTACTACATGACTTTCTTATCTTTGATCATCTGGCTTTGTACATTTTACATTATCAGGAATAATCTTTGGACGGACTACAAAAATTTGCTGAATCTTTTTATAGCAAGTTTTTTTATCACTATCTCAATCTTCGCCGAGACTATAATGCAACTAGTTCAAACAAAAGATACATCTGCTCGAATCTATTACATGAAATCTCAAATTCTCTTACTTTCATTCAATGGAATATTGCAAGGCCTGGCGATTTTTAGCAATAAGAATTTCAGGAAAACTATAAGACAACTGCTATCTATGAAGAAACTTAGTGAAAGTATTTTGAATAGTGAAGGTACTGAAAGTCCCTTGCAAGACAGAAAGAAAAATAACATTACTCTTAATTCTGGACTTTTAAGTGACTTATTCGACAACATCACAAAAACAGTAAATTTTAAACAGACCCTTGTGAAAATCTTGATCTCATCATCCTTGTTTTTTTCTAAAAGTCCTTCAGAAGCGAATGAAAAACACTATTCTTTAAACATTCAAGATTTTTCTTCACCTGACCCTTCAATCAACTTACTCTTAGACAAAAGTAATAAAAACTTAGCCCGATCTCCTACGTTGACCTTAAAACAATACAATCCACGAATATTCAACTACATCAAAAGCCTTTCGCCTTCCACAAGCAACGAAGTAATCCTGTCATCATTGAAAGATCCAAAAAACTACTCAAAATTGATGAGCCTTGCCTTTGAAGAAGGAGGTCGAAGTTCATCCTTTGTATTTCTGACATCTGATGAAAAGTTCATAATAAAAACGATAAAAAAACACGAAAGAAAACTTTTCATTGAAAAAATTCTTCATGTTTATTCAGATCGTATCGCTTCAGGAAAAAGTCGACTTGCCAGAATCTTGGGAACCTTTGAATTAGTAGAGCTAAAGAAAAGCTTTATCATTATGGAAAACATTCTTCATAATAAAGACCTTTCTTACATTTTCGACTTGAAAGGCAGTAAAGTCGATCGAATGATAAAAGGCATTCCAGACCCTCGAGACCCTCCCACAGGACTAGTTCTAAAAGACGTAAATTTCGACCTATTGAATTATAAACTTAAACTAAAAGTCACTGAAAATCAAGAAATTTTAGTTTCTTTGATTGAGGATTTCACTTTATTGAAGAAAATGGGAATTATGGATTACTCGATTTTACTTGGGATTTGTGTTGAATGTACACCAAGTATTTGTACTAACAGGTATTCTTATGTTAATGATGATGGATATATCATCAGTGTTGGAATCATCGATTTTTTTCAAGAGTATAGTTTTGGAAAAGTTGGAGAAAAAACGGTGAAATCAGTGTTTAACAAAAGTGAAGAAATCAGCTCGGCTAGCCCTGAAGAGTATTTCAAAAGAATTGTTAAAATGGCTGCTGATATCTTTAAATAATAGGATACTTAAGATACGAGTTATAATGAACTTGCGTCAGGTCTCTGAGGTTAAACTTCCTGTTCAAGGTGTTTCGATGGATTACCTGGAGCCGTATTTAGCCATTGCTATTGAATGTGCTGTTGTTTTTGTATACCAAAAAAGTATTTCATTTGAATTAATTTGTCTTGAGCAGCACCTTCCCATGATAGATCTGGTAAAATGGTTCGAAACTTCTCATCTATTACTAACAACTTTCGACGGAGTCATAATAGTCTTCAACTTTTCCACCACATCCAAGAAACTCTCAAAATCATTTCAAATACCAGTTCATTGTTCCTCAATAAAATCCCTACTAAAAATCCCAGACTTTCTAATAACCTGCAGTCTCGACAACCGAGTGAGTGTTTATTCGCCCATCATCTCAAAGCACACTTTAAAATTTTCTCTAAAATTTAATTTCGAAGCTCACAAGGGTTGGGTGCACGGCATGACTTCATCATCGAAGCATCTAGTGACTCAGGGGGAAAATTTAATAGTTTCCTTTTGGGACTTGAAGAGTTTTGAGAAGGTGAAACAAGTGGAATTCATCCAAAGTGCTGCACCTTGTTGTTTAACACGGCCAATTTGTATTGACAACTGGGTGCTTCTCGCAAATACCTTCAGTCAAATCGACGGTGAACCATGTTTAACGCTGATAAATGAAGATTCTTTGCAAGTTGTTGAGATATCTTTTCAGGATTTTTCATTGTTATGTAGAAATCAGAGAAAACAAAGAAAAAGTGAGATTCAAGTGCAAGGGTCGTTAAAATCGCCATTTGGAATAATTATCTTCGCTGTCAGCATTGTATTGGTACTGGACTTGAAGACCTTTCAGTTGAAACATAGAGTTTTATTAGAAGATGATATTATAGTAAGTGGTATTCAGGACTTCTGCCCTTTTGAAGACACTTGCTTGGTACTTACAACGAAAGAGCTTTTCAGGCTCGTTATATAATTATTCATTAGCTACACTTTCATCACTTGAAGAAGTCACATACATAAAATGCTCACTTTCCACGTTTTTCTTCAATCGCAGGGGAAAATCGACTTGCTGGTTACGACAACTCATGTTATTTCTGTAAAACTCTCGAAAATCATTAACACCCAGAGAGGCTTTCACGTATTTCGGAGAAACCTTCAGATGTTGAGGAGATAATTGAAGGTCGATTCCTTTTTTCTTGATACTTTTAAAGCTTTTCGCGTTCCAGTCTTTAAATTCGAAATTGAACTTTCTCTTGGTTTCTCCACAAGAGTTTTCGTTTTCTGGTTTTAAGGTTTCTACTTTTCCTTTATGTTTAACTGAATGGATACGTTTTGAGTCTTTTTTTTCTTTAAACAACTCAAAAGGAGCTCTTTTTGTTTTTGGAGTGATTCGAGAGGCTTTTTTAGAGACCTGGCTTAGAGCTTTTTTCTTTTTTAAGGGAATTTTTGAGTCGGTTCTGATGATTTTAGTGGCTTCTTTGGATGAAGGTGTAGCGCCTTCGTATTTTAGAAGACTCTCTGCAAGGACTACTGTGCTGTCGTCTTCGAGGCCTGCTTCGAACTCCTGCGTTTTTAAAGGCCGCTCGGGTGACAAGTTTTTTATGTTGAGACTTTCGATCGTGTTCATTGAGTGGATTCCTAGTTTTAAGGTCTCTTTTACTACTTCATGCCAGTCTCTTTGAGGAAATTTTTTTAGAAACACGAAAATCTTTGGGTCTTTTAGCATGAATTCGAAGTGATCCATTTATTTTCAATTTGAATTTGGATGCGAGGGAACTCAAATTAACAGCAAATGACTTAAGTCAGGGTGTTGTGCAGGGTGTTGTGCAGGGTGTTGTACAGGGTGTTGTACAGGGTGTTGTACAGGGTGTTGTACAGGGTGTTGTGCAGGGTGTTGTATAGGGTGTTGTGCAGGGTGTTGTGCAGGGTGCTGTACAGGGTGTTGTACAGGGTGTTGTACAGGGTGTTGTGCAGGGTGTTGTACAGGGTGTTGTGCAGGGTGTTGTACAGGGTGTTGTACAGGGTGTTGTATAGGGTGTTATTTAGGGTTCTAATTAAGCTACTTTTGGAGAGTTATTCAGGGTGTTATCAAGGTTTTATTTAGGTACTATTAATGGTTTTAATTATGGTGCTTTTTGGAGAGTGATTCAGGGTATTGTCAGGGTGTTATTTAGGTGCTATTAAAGGTATTAATTCAGGTGCTTTTTGAGAGTTATTCTGAGTGTTATTTTGATATTTATTCAGGCTATTGCTCATGATGTTAAATTTTATGTGTTATTCAATTTTTAGATTCACCAAGGGTGTTACAAAAAAACTTAAAATAAACAATAATAAACCTTCAAATAAATCCAAAACCATCTTTCTCTAACTAAAAACTTAATCCCAAATTTCATCAATTCCTCATCTAAGTCACTCATGATCAAAACAAAAAATGAAGGTCGTAATCAAATCAAGCATCAACGGGTCGCTGCAGCGATTCCAGTTAGAATTCTCATCCGAGTCTCCAATCGGTGACCTTCGACGATCCCTAGCGAGCCATTTAGGAGTACCTCTCTCATCAATTCAACTCACCACAAAGAAAAACAGTGTCTTGGTTCTGATGACCGACTCCTGGCCGCTATCATTTTTCACTTCAAGCGACATGATAGTGATTAAAGTGAACTACTTAGAACCCTCCTCAAAGCAAGACAGTTCCCCAGGCCTCTTATCATCCATGTCCCGTCCTCGAGGAATAACTCGAGAAGTGTCAGCAATAGAACAACTAATTTCCATCAGTAAATCAGGAAACATGCATCTTTTAAGTGACTTTTTCGAGTGCTTCGAACAAGAGATCAAACATGAAGACCTGCTGAACCAAGTCCAAGAATGTCGATGGGGAGCTCTTCATTATGCATGTTTTAATGGACATGCTGATGTTGTCTCTGTTCTTGTCTCGCAACTTGTGAACAGCAACTGCGTGACTATTGACGAGTGGACTCCTCTTCAACTTTCTTGTTATTTTGGAAGGGTTGAGTGTGTCAGGGCCTTGCTCGGCCACCCAAGCCTTCAGATCAATAAATCAACGAAGTTTAGGGGAACTGGACTGCATCTTGCCTGTGCTAATGGAAATTTGAATGTTATTCGCATGTTGCTTGATAAGGGAGCTAACTTGTCTATTGAAGATCATTTGAAAAGAGCGCCTATTTTGTATGCTAAAAATGATGATGTGCGAGATTTACTTGCTGAACATGCTGGAAAACAACAGATTTTGAAAATTAAGCAGGGATCTGCTAAACCTACTGCTTTTTGTAGTGATGTGTTTATGCTTAATAGCTTTATGATCAATGATAGAGTTGTGTTTTTGTTTATGGATGCTGAAAATGCTACTTTGAATAGGTACTCTAAGAGGGAAGATTATTTAGATAAAAAACCTGCGGAACAGTATACGAAAATTACTGATATTCAAGAAGTTGTTTATACGGAAGTTAAGGACCAATTCCATTTCAAAATAAACACTCAAAAAGTCTCAATGAAATACTACTCAAAACACCAAGAAATCACAATCGAATGGACAAATCGTTTAAAATCCGCAAGCGAGTACTTCCAACTAAACCACCCATCAACAAAATCCTCAGACTCAGAGCGAAAGCCGACAGAACTAGACGACGAATCAGTTCAAGAAGAATCAGCAGCGAACCCTCACGAGACAATAAACTTCAACAGTTTCACAGTCCTCGACGAAATCGGTTCTGGTTCCTTCGGAACAGTCTACAAGGTAAAAAAAAACAACACAGGCGAAGAGTTCGCAATGAAGTCCTTAAGCAAGCCTTCATTACAAAAGCAAAAACAATTAAAATACGCGATATCAGAATGCAAAATAATGAAACAACTAGATCATCCATTTATCGTTCCTCTTCACTACGCCTTCCAAACTCCGAAGTATCTTTACCTAGTTCTAGAGCTCTGTTCAAATGGAGACTTATACGGTTTCATTGAAAAAAAAAAGAAACTAGATGAATCTGTCTGTCGTTTTTACGTCGCTGAAGTGATCTTAGCTCTTGAGTACCTCCATTCAATCGACATCATCTACCGTGACTTGAAACCCGCGAATGTCTTAATCGACCGCTTTGGACATGCGAAACTTGCAGACTTCGGCCTGGCCAAGCAAAAAGTCGATCAAAGCAACTTGGCGATGACCATGGCAGGGTCTCCTGCTTACCTGCCTCCTGAAATTGTTATGAAAAAAGGAGCAAGTAAAGCTTCGGACATCTATGGACTTGGACCACTTCTTTATGAACTACTCACTGGAACCACTCCTTATTATTGTGAGGATATTGATGGACTTTTTCAGAATATTAAAGCTGGAAAACTTATTTTTCCTTCTATTGTTAGTAGTGTTGCCAAGGAATTCATCACTGCTGTTATGAATAGAGACCCTGCGAAACGACCGCAGTTTACTCAGGTTAAAAGACATCCTTTTTTTAAGAAAATGGACTGGGAAGCACTTTTGGCTAAAAGGATTAAACCTCCTAAACTGGATTTTGTTGTGTTTGATAATTATTAATAAGAGATTGAGTTTAAAATTTGGGAAATTTTTAGAAATGTGGGATTTTAGGAAATTTTTTGAGAATGTTGGATTTTAGAAAATTTTCATTTTTTACTAAATTTCAGATAAATGTCAAAAGTCTTGAAAGAAATCGA
This sequence comes from Stentor roeselii, assembly GCA_006503475.1. Taxonomy (NCBI): domain Eukaryota; phylum Ciliophora; class Heterotrichea; order Heterotrichida; family Stentoridae; genus Stentor; species Stentor roeselii. Next base: position 43,851 of record RSEH01000147.1, read on the forward strand.
CTTCTATAAAGTAAAAAATTGGTGTGATGCGAAAGATGAGACTGGAGTTTGGAGAGTTGCTAGGATTAAAAAAAGGGAAAAAACGAAACTGCATATGGCTTTTGAAGGCTGGAGCGATACTTATAAGAGAGTTTATTGCATCCACTCACAAATGATTGCTCCTTTTAGAATGCATACTGTGGGATACACTGGTCAAAAAAGTAGAGCTCTGCGTGAGTGGGATTATAATGACTCGACTCTTAGATTTCCTAATGGCTTGATGTCGATTTTAAACCACAGTAATTTTACAGGGTTAGCACCTTTTGAGTTGACTAACTTTGTGCGTGGTGACTTGTATGTCTTAGTCGACTGCCTAATGTGCCATCACTACAGCAACCCAAACAAAGAAGTGAACGAAGTGAACGATTTCCTGAGAAACGTGGTGAACCTGATAATAAAATGGATAAGCATCGTGCCAAACGAGATAAAAAACTGTGACTTCGATAGACCAGACGCTTACCTTCACAACAATTCAGACGCAATTTGCAGAGGCCTTTTCGAAGTGACAGACATGCTATGCAACATTTTCGGGTTCAACCCTCGAACTTCAATATTTTACGAAAGACACAAAACTTTAGTCAACAGTCGAAAACACATGCAATTATTTCTAAATGAAAAAGGAATGGAGTATCTGATTTCTTTAATAAAACTCAGAACTATCGGCCTCGAGCAGGTCTGGCATATTGTCGTTCACCTTCCAACGATTTTCAATAAAACAACAGTACAAGCAAATGAAAGGCATATTCGAAGTTTCACAGATACCTTGATTAACAAGTTTGAAGTCTTACCAGGAGATTCTTTAAGTCAAATCATTGAAAATAATGAAAATGTTGGAAAATTCTTAAAAAATTTCGAAGGAATGATTGAGTTAATTTCAAGTCCTTATGAAAAAGAAAATTATTTAGAAACCTTTGGAAAATTCTTTCAAAATAGAAAAAATCGAGAAGAACCTCCAGTTGAAATGAATCGAATCAGTCTTCTTCCTTCGCCGAGACATAAACCGCCCTCTGGACCTTTGAGGAACCAAAGGGCTTTCACGGTAACCCCTTCAAAACCTGATGCAATGAAAAATGAAGGAATAAGTTTAACTACTGCGAAAGAAATTCAAGAACTTGTTGATAGGAAGTTCGAGGAATGCATGAAAGTTATTGAAGATCGGTTTAATACTAGGAATGTCACTGAAAATAACTTGAATCTTGCACTTCAACCACATTTTTCTTGTGATCAGCAAGAATTCTCAGTACTTGCTACTGTTGAGTTCTTGGTTAGTGAGGGAAAAAGTGATGAAGCACTTAAGGTTATTAGGTGGAGGAAAAAAATTTTGAAAATTGCTGCACTTAGTGGATGGGATGTTGCAAGGGAATTGGCTAGAAGGACTGTTTTTAAACTTGATGTTACTGTTGAGGATATTGTGGAAGTTAATTGTGCTTTGAATCTTGGGCAGGATGACTAGATGGATTTTAATTGATCTTGAAGAGTTAAATGATTAATAATTAAAATAATATCTCAGTCTCCACCTCACTCAACCTCAATAAATGTCTAGAAATTGCGAGTTGGCAATCTTCAAGCTGCTGATTAAGCACCTTATTCCCCGACCCTTCACTAATATCACTTTTTCTCAACTGCATCGAAATTCTCAATTTTTCAAGCGAGCAGTACTCAAGTTCGCTATGAATCCTTAAAATCTCATGAATCGAGTTCTGCAAAGAATCCGATTTGAGTGCATTTTGAACCTTTTGAATAAGTTGAAGAAGATGTTTTTTCTCATCAAGGACTAAAGAGTACTTTTCCTCAGCACTCTGTAGGTTGACTTCAACTGAGACAAGTTTAAACTTTAATTGAGTTGCTTCCATTTGCATCTTTCTCATCAAATTTTCACTTTTTTCAAGGTCTTCGCTAGTTTTTTTCAAATTTGACCTCAAAACTGAAATTTCGGCCTGAAGACTTCCGACTTGGTTTTTCAGACTTTCTGTTAAAAAGTTGACTTCTAGAACTTGTTTTTCTGATTTTGACTTTAGGAGAAGGTTTTCGGTTTTTATTGATGCTAGGGTTTGCTCTAGTCTTGAAAGTTGGCTTGAGTATTGCTTTGAGGACTGGCTTAGAGTGTCTATTTCGCTTTGTTGAATTGAAAACTTTTGGAGAAGGGAGAGAGTTTCTTGGCTTAGGGCTTGGAGAAGCTGGATTAAACTACCAGAAGACCAGAACTTTCCAAATGATGAGTATAAAAGTTTTAAGTCTTCGAAGGTTCTAGATGTGGTTTCGGTCAGAGCGAGGTTTTCTTGTGTTAATCTTAAAATCGTTTCAGTTTGACTTTGAAGTTTTTCACTCTGCTCTGAGAACTGATTCTGGTCAAGACGTGAATGCAAAGACTGGAATTCTGACTTTAAAGTCTCAAGCTCATTAGAATGACTTGTTTTACTTAAAGACTCAATTTTCGATAGTAAAATTTGGTTTTCAGTCCTAATCGACATTTCAGAGGCTTCTAAAGACTTAACCTGAAGTAATTGTGATGAAATCTGCAGTGATTTTGAATCATTTTCCGATTTCAACTCAGAAATTTGTTTTTTGAGATTTTCTAATTCAAATTGATGATCTTTATTCAAGTCTTCAAGCTTCAATGAGTTTAATTTCAAAAATTTTTCTTTTTCTTCTAATTTTACTAAAATTTGCTGATTTTTAAGTGTTTCTTGGTTGAGAAGTACTGAATTGCTTTCCAGTTGCTGAGCAATTATTTTATTAGAATCTGTCAACTGGTTGATAATTTTCTTCAAATTTTCCAATTCATTTTTTTCTGAGTAGGTTCTTTGAAGTAAGTTTTCAGTTTGCTCTAAAAGTTCCTTTGTACAAATGTTTTCTATTCTTATCTTCTCCAATTCTTTCTCCTTGCTAATCACCTCCCCTTTCAACTTTTTAATCACTTCTGTTGATTCTTTTAACGATTCCTTCATTTTCTCATTTTCCACCTGACCCTTTTCAAGTTCTTCCCGATTTTCTTCCAATTGAATCTCAAGACTTTCACTTTTTTTTTCCAGAGAATTTTTCTGATTTTCCAAAATTTTCACTAAATTTTTAAGTTCTTCAACTTTTTCTAAGGCGATTCTTTTATCAACTCCAAGATTTCTTTCTTTATCTTTACTTTTTTCCAGTTCTTTCTGCAAATTTTCAAGTTTTTCAGTAAGTTCTTTGAGTTGACTTGTAGCTTTCTGTTCAGTTTGCAAGGTGTTGTCAATGTAATCAATAAGTCTTGACTTTTCTTCTTCTATTCTTTCGAGTTCATTTTTCAAAGATTTGCAGGAATTTTTTTCGCTTTGAAGTTCTTTTAAATTGGCTTCAGATTGATTTGAAAGTTCTGAAATTTCTTGATTTCTGACTTCAATTAAGTCTTGCAAAGCGTAATTTTGGTATTCCAGGTCGTTGAACTTGTTTTTTAGCTTCCAAAACTCTTTGTTTTTTTCTTCAAGAGCAGTTTTTAGAGAGGTGAAAGATAAAAAGTCTTCTATTGTCAGTCCTTGAAGCCCGAGTTGTTCCATGTTGATCTCTAAGGCTTGCTTTAGTACTTCAATGTAACTTCTTTGCTCTTCATTCATTCTTACTTCGTTTCTGAGGCTTTCTTCTACCTCGCTTTTCTCCTTTTCGAGGATGCAGTATTTGGAGTATAAGGACTGGCTTTGACTTGAAATTTGGTTTGAATTTAAACCTGGCAACAAGTAAGGATCACAATAATTCGACAATTTTTCTTCCAACTTCGAAATTTTCTGTTTCAAGGGTAAAGTTTCCGAGTAAACCGAGCACCCCAGATGTTCTTTTTCAACAGGTAAAGGATGATTAGGATACAAATCAAGAATCCTCTGTTCACAAAGTCCTTTATAAGTCTCAAGTACCCTAATCTGAGCATTTTGCGACCTAAGTTTATCCTTCATCTGATTCAAAATAGCTCCAGGGTTATTCCTTTCAGTTTCACTTCCCCTAGTCGAAAGAACATCGTCAATATCCATATAAATATACCTTATTCTAAAGCCTTTTTCCTGAGTAATTCTCGAACACATGTACTACTCATCAGTTGCTTCATTTCCGAGTTCTGAGTCATCAAACTAATAAACTTCTCATGGTCAACTTGCCCTTCGCCAGAAAAGGCCTGAATGACTTGTTCTGCTGCTTTTTGTCTGCCACTAAGCAGGATTTGTGAGTAGTCCGAGCACTGCTCGTTCGTCAAAGAATTCACCCCTTCGCCCACTGATAAGACTGGCAGAATCCGTGCACAGACGTCGAAGATTTCCTCGAGCATCACTTGGAACTCGCTGTTGTCCAAGTCGAGAGAAGCGTCCGAGTCGTATTGTCGGAAAAGCCATTCACATTTGTCGCCTGGGCTTCCTATTCCGAGATATATGCAGATTAAGGTCAATTTACGAACTTCGTAAAGGTTTCTCTCGTTTTTTGATCGGGATAGAAGGTGGTAAGTTGAAGAGTTTGGAGATGTCAGGTCGTCTAAAGAAATCTCAAGGTCCAGAAGTGCTCGCTTTAGTTGAGGGGAACTTAAAAAGCCGTTTGATGACTCACTTTTTATGCTTTTTGATAGGTCTTTGAAGGGCTTTTTAGAGAATATGTGCTTTGACTCACTTTGGCTTATTATTTTCTCTTCTGGGGATAGGTGGGATGGAGTGATTTGGGGTTTTGGAATCTGGTCGTTGCGATTTGGAAGGCAGGTTCCCATGATTTCTTATTATTTAGGGAGTTGGATTTCCTATTATTTTCTATACATTTAATTATCCTCAATCCGAAGGAACAGTACTTCTCGCCCTAGTCCTTTCCCATCGACTAGAAATAAACCTAGAGCTATCCTTTTTCATAAAAGGTTGCCTACACTTCCAAAGTCCATATTTCTCCATAAGTTCCGCAGTTAAAGGGCCAACATCTTCCTTACACATTTCATGTTTCGGCACATTTCTAGGTTTATCCTTCCCTTCACTCATTCCAAGTTTCTCATCCATGAACCTTTTCCTCATTTCCGCACGACTCATATTCCTAACCGACTGATGAATATCAAGAGCAAGGCTTTCAATAGTCTTGAAATAAGTCTTAAAATGATAATAATCCAAAACATTCTTCCCTCCAGAGAACCGAGACTTATTCGCTCCTTGATAATCTTTATAAAGTCCTTTCTTATCAGAAGTCGGAGGCTCCGAAGAGTCAAAAATTTCTTTCTGCTTAAAAACACTTTCTTGAAGCCTTTCTTGTTCACTTTGAAGATTCACCTTCAACGTCGGTTGGATTTCTTTTGACTTTTCTCGAGGACGTAACTTGAAAACTGTCTTTGGAGCTGGAGTCGTGTCAAGCCAACTGTGCCAAAGCTTTGCTTCTAGAATTCTTTCTTCTTCTGATGCGAAACCTGTTGATTTCAGGCAACTACGCTTTATGTTGTCAGGAGTCTTCACTCGCTCTGGCCTTGGAAGCTGCTCGGCGTCTTGGGTCAGTCGGAGAACTGTGTTGTTTATTCGGGTTTTGTAGTTTTGGGTCAGGATGTCACGGTTTATTGAGTTTTTTTTTAGAAGTTTTTGATTCTTTAGAATGTTTTTTCGCTCGATTTCTTGTTTTTCGTGGAGATAAAGAGATTTCAATTTAGATGGTTTAAAATATGAAGAGGTTTTTTTTTTGGATGGTGGATTGTGGATCCGGGTTTTGAGGGTTTGGGTTGAAGGACTCTTATATGGTTCAAAGCCATCGCTTTTTCACTATAACTGTATAAAGATACTTAATAAACAATCACCAAAAAAGATGAAGTTTATAGATGAGTAAGTCGATTATGAACTTGAAGTAATATATCTAAATAATGAAATTAGTATTAAGCTTTTTTAAACGAAAGAAATTTAATTATGCAGTGTCTTTTCTCTTAATAATCTTTTTTTGGTAAAAGAACATCATATTCCTCAATTTTCAATATATTACCAGCACAAATTTTCCAAAGAAAATCTTTTGTATTAAAAAAATTAATTATATCCACTCTTCATATAAATGCTTATATGAAAAGGTCAATTTAGATCTTGATGTAATATATATAAATAAATAACTCTATTGATTCAATATGCGAATAGTTCATATTAGATTGGAAAGAAATCATTAGAATTAAAGATCTCTAAGGCTGAAGATAAGTTTATATATGTTTGCTGTCAAAATATCTAGTTAGTAAATGCTCAAATGAATTTAGCCTGACTAAATTTTCATAATGAAATAATTGTTTCAAAATCGTCCCATATTAATTAAATTATTAACAATTAAGAAATCATAGTAGCACATAATATATGAAATATATCTTATCAAAATATAGAAAACCATTAAATAATCTGACTTTAATTGAAAAACTTCCGAATTCATGAACTTTATGAGAGTCGCAGGACTTGTGCTTCTGAAGCAAAACGTGCTTACTTCAGGTAAATGGGCTTATATTTTCTAGATACTCTACTTTCCCTGGCTTTAGAAGCTGCTGCGCATCTTGATTTAGTCACAGAATCTTAATGTTTTATACTCGTTTGTATTTTTGTGTTTAGATATCTTTCTCGCTGAGTTTTTTCATAGTTTTTCTATTTAAAACTTTTTTCTTTTAAATTCTTGATTTTCGTTTAGTCAAGGAATTTCAATTAGAAGGTTTAAAACATGAAAGTTTTTGATTGATTTTAATTAATTTGGGAAAATTTTAATTGGTTGGCTGGGGTTTAAGGTTTTTTAGGATCATAGGATAAAATGATTTTTTTCTTTTAATTGATTGGTGAATGTAAGATGATTTTCAATGTTTAACTTTACTTATTTCAGTGAGTTTATTCAAATAACTCTAAACCTGCCAAAATCACCCTACTCTCAGTTACTCTTCATCCCGATTTAAAAATGGAAGACGAGATTGTTTTTCGAGACACGCAAGACCTAGCCTTCATCCAAAACCGAGTACAAACAGCCTACACGACCTACAAAGACCTTCTAAGCCCAACAACAAGCTGGGAGTCATCAAAATCGAAAGATTCCACAATATCCCCTTCCTACATCTCAAGAAACTCTATTTTCCTAAAAGACCCGTCCTCCCAAAAGCAGTTCCGTGAAGAAGTCCTAGAAAAAATGCAAGAAGTTCCAAGTTCTGACCCATTCTACCTTCTTTCCGACATCCTTCTCTCAGAGTTCCTCGAAGTGAAGCTCCATCCAAGTCCATTTTTAGTCTGCAGTTCCTTAAGCGCCTTTTTCTATTCCCGAGTTCATTTCCTTCAAGACTTTAAATACAAGTTCCTTTTAAACTGGGCGAGTATAAGTCTTCACACATCAATAAACCAGTCATCAATAAGAGAAAAAATTCGTTGTCTTGACAGCGAAATCCTGACATGCATTGAGTCTTACGAGAAGTTAAGACTCGCTGAAGACATTCCCTTGGTTCCAGGCAAAGAAGGAGTTGAGCGTAACCCAGAAGTGCAAGGAAAGGACATTGAGTATTACATCGACTGTCGCAGCAGGTCTTTGTCTCTTTCCAGGTCTATTCAAACATTGATTCACCGAGTCAAATGGGCCTGGGTCGGAAGTCGCACTGAGATCTGGAAGCGAAGCATGAGTCTTCTCGCCGAACTGAAAAAACAAAGCGTGGAACGGATGAAACTTCTCACTGGACTTGATGATATCGGCGAGCAGAAGGTCATTGTCAGTCTAGTCACTAATGTGAACTTGAAAAACCTTAAAAAACAACAAGAAATTCAAAGACGTGCTAAAGCTGAACATTCAACTTTCGCTGAAGAACATAAAAATTTAAATGAACAGCTTTTACGATCGAGTAATGATAATATCGACGCCCCTCCTCAGATTTTAACGGAACTTTCTCAGATGAATGGACTTTTGGATTGCATTTGTAAAGAGTTTAAATTAGTTGGTGACGTTGGAAGTGATGATGGTCATGCTTTGTCTTATCAGATCACTCATTTGTTGCCTGATTTGTTTGAAGTGCAGAGGAAACGTCAGGAGTGGAAGGCTTATGAAGCGCCTGAGAAGGATTTGACTGCTATTAGAATGGCCAGTGTTCAAAGCTTGAAACGGGCATCGACTGTGAGAAGACTTGGAACTGATATAATGACTCATCAGATATCTGGGTATAAGGTACTCAAGGTGCTTAGTCTTAAAGATGTGGATTGGAACTCGCAGATTATCAAACCTTTTGTTCAGACTTGGCAGAAAAGACAGAAAAATCGACTTTTTAAGTTCAATAAAAATGACTCGTTGTTGAAGGCTAGCTTTGAGTTACTTGATGTGCAGGATATTTCTACTATTAATAGGGTCATTGAAGAATTTTCTATGAATTATTGTGAAAGGGCTAGTAAAAGAGGAGTACTTAAAACTGATCTTGGACTTTCTGATGAGGATATTAAGAAAAGGTACTTTTCGTCACTGTTGTCGGATAATCAGGTGTTGACAAACCAATCTTCAGAAGACCTAATCGACCTTCCCCTATCCACAATAAAAGGTCTCTACACATTAAAATACCTGAAATCTCGAGGTCTAAAGCTAAAATTATTCGAGCTTTTCAACTACTTCACAAGTTGCGAGCGTCGTCTAAGTCTAGACCTTCACTATTCCGAGACAATATCCAAAACTCTCTTTCACCCAAGTGCGAGTTCAAAGCACCCACTTCTCGAGAGTCTCGACGGTGAAATAACCCAATACCTTCCTGACAAGTTTCCAGAGCTTTACGGTCGTCAAGACACAATAGAGACCATAGAAGGCAATCTTTACATCGTAGATGAGACAGGCGAGTACATCATTTATAAGCCAGTCGAACATCAAGTAAAGCTTATTTTCGAAGAACTTCTTTTATTAGGCAGTTTTTTCATTGATAAATACGAAGTCTGGAGTGAGGACCAAGGTGAAAACTTTCCAGTCATTGACAGAGATTTTTTAACTAATGAACTACTTGAAGAAGAGGTTAAGTTTCAAGAGGTTAAAGCTAGGCTTGTATCGGATTACATGGAAATTTACAAACATGCCGTTGAAGAGACCTGGCAGAGAAAAATCGCTCAGAGGGTTGTTGATTTAATAGCCCTTAGACCTCGACTTTATCTGAGAGGGTCTTATTTTACTCAGAGTTACTGGGCACATCGACAGGCTTTAGAAAAACATTCAGAGTTACTAAAAGTGCTTATTGGACATTTTAACCTTGTTGATTCAAATGACTTAGTCCCTGAGTACTCGGCTCTGGCATCTTTGTGGGACTTGGTCGATACAGCAGTTGAAGAAATCTCAACAATTCATGAAACAGAAACTCCTGTCGCAATTAGCACCCTGGAAAGATCAGTCTGGGAATCCGCGTATGAACTGTGGAGAACAGCTGGGTCTTACAAGTCTCCTTTTTCAGAACAAATTATTCTTGATAACCCTTCATCAGCACTGCATCTTATCAGATCTATTCATGAAGAACTTCGTGATAAACACCTTCTTCCTAAGTTTTACCCTGCAATGTTTGAAACTAAAGGAAAACCTCAGATTTTATCAGATAAACCTGATGAAATTTCTCTTCTTTGTGGGCTGTTCGAGGCTCATAACTTAAGATGTATCCTTGAAAAGCACTTTGAAGAAACTCAGGTTTTAGAAGGCATTCATAGAAGAATGTCACTTTCGATCAAAAGAGAGTCAGTTGAAGTTGAATTCATTAACTTCTTCGGAAATCATCCACATATCAGTAATTTAAGAGACTGGCCTGGCACCCGACCTTATTTTAAACTCCCTTGTTTTGAAGCTTCTCCTGTTTTAACTGAAAATCTTGATTTAAAAAGCCCGACTGGCTTCAGAATGATGATTTTGCCGCTGGGCTTAGAGGAAATGAAGGCTGTTACTGAGTATCAAGTCATGCATAAACATTTGCTGATTGTCGCATGTCTTATTAACCAGGCCGCTGTTGATAAGTGGGAAAGGCAAATTGCGGAAATTGAAATCGCAAGGACTATGAATTATATTCCAAAAAAAACGAAAGTCCATTGGCCTAGTGTCCTTGGCAGAAAAGGTGAAGGTCTTATAGAAGAAAAAGCGGAAAATGAGGTAAAAAGTATAAAAGCTCGAATTTTTTCACAAGTGAGTGAAACTTGTATGGATATAAGAAAGTTAAAACTCGCACATCGTGAAAACATGAAAGAGAACTTTTTAAGGATATTAAAAAAGTACACCCTGGTGATAGGTGAGAAAAGTGAGTACTACGAAAATATCTGTAGATACCTTCTCGCACAGGTGATTAACGGTTACTGTCGAGAGATCCTTCGAGATGCTTACACCCATTCAATAAAGCTTCACATCTTAAAAATCTCCTCAGAGGTAAAAAAAATCCTCTCAGTCCTTCCACCGAATTTAAAAGAAAATCTCAGTGATTCCCTAATCCTCGACAAAGACTTAAAAATATCAAACTTACTTTCAATCCCATCAGTCGAGCAAGTCCTTTCTCTCCCTGGTATCCAATCAGAAGACTCCTGGAAACATTGGGACCCTTATTTTTTCGCTGAAACTCCAGACATAATCCAAAAGAAAATAAAAAACATCGCTTTTCGTCCAAGAATCACTGAAAATGAAGTAACCTGCATTCGTTATCTTCATGAATGGAGCTTTTCCAGTAAAGCTCTTTCTCAACTTGAAGCTTCAAGAGCTGCTTCTCAAGTCTTACATCTTCTTCTCTTCGAAGACGTCCTCTGCATGAAAAGTTTGGACTTGATGGACCTGCAGGAGACGGTGATGGAAGGAAAGAACTACTGGGAAAAGAAAGAAATTGAAGAAAGTGATCAAATGCATTTAAGGGCTGTTGATGGACTTCTTGCACAGGCAAGTCCAGTTGACTCTTTTTACAGAATTTTGCAAGGATTTGTGAAGAAAGTAGAAAAAATCACTAATGAAATTCAAAAAGTACCTGAAAATTCTGTTGTCTTACTTGAACAAAGAGCCAGAATTGGGTATTTAAAGTTTGCAACTGTTTTGTTTGAATGTTATGAATTCGTTATGAGCTCTTCTGACCGCTTTGAAATCAGTGAAGGAATGGAAATCGCTTCGCTTATAACGAATTGCTTTAGATACAATCGTAGAAGTATCAATATTCCTGATAGATCTCTTGAAACTGACTGCAGTTTAATTAACCTGGCCCTTCAAAAGCTTTTCATTGATAACACCCCAGGGCAAGTGATGAGTGGTACAGGTTTAAAGCCTTTATCTTCAGTTTTAATCTGTTCTTCAGAGCTAATCCGGAGCTTTTCAGTAGAAAAATTCAATCTTCTCGAACAAAAACTAACCCGACATATCCAGTCAAAGCCTCAAACCGAGCTTTTTGAGCAACAAAACCATTCGATTAATTATCTTTCTACAGTTTTAAGTGCCTTTCGTCTGCGATCATGTTACAAGCTAGTAACAAGGAATAACGACCTCAGCTGCTCATTTGAAAAATACCGTCAAGTCAAGCAATTCTACGAAAACACCGTCGGACTTAAAACAGCTTCAGGAGCCCGTCGAATTCGAGAAGACGAGTATCTTTCAGCTTTTCTCTCAGAAGGAAAAACTTTAAAAGAACTACTCAATATGATGATTTGTCGATTTTCTATCAATTTCATTCATGAAGAATGTGAAATCATGTTCGATCCTAGCAAACTTGCAATTTCAGTCGCTGTTGGAAATGAATTTTCATGTAATGCTGATAGAAGTTATGATGATATCACTAAAAGAATTGGATGCTTGCATCATTATTTGAATCATTTGAGAAATAGATGTACTTTAGTCGAAGCACCTACTTGTGGAAAGGCTCATGTTTTTTTGGTTAGGGATATGACCAAACTTACGAAAAGGTTCGCGGATCATATTGTTAAGTTCATGGAAACTGAGTTTAGGGTACGTGAAGAATCGTTTTTGGTTCAGCTTGAACAACTACTTAAGGTTAGGAATCAGAAGGATGAGGAAATTTCAGAATTGGGAAAAAGCTTAAAGGCACTTCAGGGAAATTTGGATAATCTTGTCAATGCTCAGTTGTCCCAGAAGGGTAATTCTTTGATTTATGAACTTGACAGGTCACATCGCAAACTAAGCGAAATCAAGGCAAACATGAAGCTAATGCCAAAGCAAATCCGAGAAATAGTCTACCTAGACTACAAAGAAGAAATCGAGAAAAACCGTCGAAAAATCCTAGACATGCGTCAAAATTTCTTCAACTTCAAATCCGAGTTAACCCAAGAGCTAAAGGCAGACATTTCCTTCCACAAGACAAACGCATTTTCCGAGATAAAAAACAAGACCTCCAAATCAAAAGCAAAAGAAATAAACGTCCTAATCACAGAAGACTTATCCTTCACCAAAAAAAAGCAAAAAATCGATTTAAGTTTCCTTTCAAGTCAAATCACAAAAATCCGAATTTTAAAAATCTGGGCAAAAACCTTTAAAAAAAACAAATTTCAAAACAACATCAAAAGTCTTCAAGAACAACTAACATCAAACCAGTTCCTTTGGGAACAGTTAAACGAGTCTCAACGTCGAGAAGCTTTATTAAAACAAGAACTTTCTTACACCCAGCAGAGTTTAGCAGCAGCTGAAAAACTTGCTGACAAGCTACAGACAAGCATTGAAGACATGAACAACCAACGCTTGCGACTACAGCAGTACAAGTCTAACAAGGGAAAGCGTTTAAACGAGTTGGAACAACGAGTAAAACAACAGGAAAAAATTGAACATAAGGACAATTCTCTTCTACTCAACCAGTTTTACCTACAGAATGAAAAAGTCCAGTCCTTGCAGATAAATGAGGAAAAAGCAGGCCAAGACTACATCCCAGTCCATATCAAATGTTCCAGAGAAATCACTAATTTAAAGAAAACTTTGAAAAGAGAGCAAAACATGAAACTCAACGCTTTTGATGAACTCAACCGCTTTAGAAATGAAGTAAAAAATATCAATAAAGAACCTGAATCACGTGTGAAAGAAATGCGTGCTGAATACCAGAAACTCACAGGAGAACTTAAACTGATAAGAGACCAAAACGCCTTGTTTAAAAAAAGAATAATCGACATGGGTGATCATGAGTTTCTCTCCGCTTATCAAGGCAGACCTGACCCAAGAGAACTTCTCAAAAGTGTCTCTTCAAGAGGGACTTCAAATAAAAGCTTTGATTTAAATAACTAAAAATTTCGTATCAATCTTATTATTTCCACCCAGCCTTCACTCGCTGAAGAGCGCAAGTCGAACTCAGTTTCACTCATGGTCAGATTTGGAGGAGAGAAGAAAGACGTCGTTAGTTGATGTAAGTCTTTGTGAAGGGTGTAAAGGTCAAGAGTGGAATCACGGATTTTCAGGTATTCTGAGGAAATGTCCGTGTATCTCGCGTTGTCGAAGTAGTCTTTGTCTAGTGTCTGGTAACGAAGGATTAACAGCAGAAGGAAAAAGAATAAAAAAGCTGACCAGAGGCCGAGGGACTTTCGTGTTACTGAATCCATTTTAATTATAGGATTTTTTGGATTATGTTTTTAATGAGGTTTAGTTGTTTGAATATTGACTTGGTGAGTAGTAATTATAAGATTTTTGGATTATGTTTTTAAAGAGGTTTAGTTTTTTGAATATTGACTTGGTGAGTAGTAATTATAGGATTTTTGGATTATGTTTTTAAAGAGGTTTAGTTGTTTAGAAATTGACTTGGTGAGTAGTAATAACCGAAATAGTCTAAGTTCAGTGGGGAAAAATTTGATGGATTCACTTTTCGAGGGGAATTTATGTAGTCTTCGTCGAAGTTGTTGAGACCGTTTGGAATGAATGGAGGTTTTAGCTTGAAGTCTTTTAATTGATGGAAATTGATGTCTCTTAACCATTCGTGGCTTTTTATTTCTTGTATTCCTGATTTGCCGATTCGGTTTGTGGGCTTTCTCTTTAGAAGATTATTTATAAAATCAATACATTCGTGGGACCAGTTCTCGGGAAGGGAGTTTAGGTTGATTTTCACTTGTTTTTCGAGAATGGCTTCTCTAACTTCTCTCCTATTTTTTCCTGAATAAGGCCGAAAATTAAAAATAATCTCGAACATTATCACTCCCAATGCGAAAAAGTCAGACACAAACGAGTGGTTTTGTCTACAAATTACTTCAGGAGCCATATAGCCTGGAGTACCTGAAGTTTCATGCGAGTTCACTTCTTTCATTTTCTCCGCTGATCCAAAATCAGTAAGAAAAGCATACCCGTTGCTATCGAAAATGATGTTTTCAGGCTTAATATCTTTATGGATATAGTTTCTGCTGTGGATGTATTCTAAGGAGGTCAAAGTACAGCTTATTAAAAATTTTAATTCAGTCTCAGTAAACCTGCGTTGCAACATATGATATCGAAGATCACCTCCAAGTTTTAAATCCAGCCCCAAGTACAACTTTTTCTTATCTTGAAAAGCGAAATTGATGTTAACTAAAAAGGGATGATTCAGTGCTGATAAAATCATTCTTTCTTTTAAAATAGAGTGCAAAACTTCTTTCGAAGGAATGTCACATTTGTTGTATTCCTTAATAGCGACGTTGAGTCCTGTATTTTTATAAGCTGCTATCCAGACTTTGCCCAGCGCGCCTCTTCCAATAACTTTAACAAACTCAAAATCTTGAGACTTGATGGTTAAGCTTGTGTCAGCCTCATTCTTCAGATGGCAATTTCCCATTTTATAATCCATTGATTTTAAGGCTCAATTTTAAAGTTTTAGCCTGAATACTTATTTTTAAATGAATTAACTAAAAAATAGCGAAAACCTGAAGAATTTTGGAAAAAACTTCAGAAAATTTTATATTTTTTGAAGTTTTTCTGGATTTCTGTTAATATTAAACCTTTCATTTTTAATACAAGAACTTTTGAGTTTAGATTAAAGAAATTTTTTTACAAATCTAATTATGTGTCGAGTCTAAAGTCAACCCACATACTGAAGTGCATAAAGCTTTGTAATTATCCCAGACGTCTTCTTCTGAATTCAGGCGAATCGTCTCTTGGGCATTTTCTCGGATTGGCCGTAGTCTTGACCCTGGTTGGGAAGAGACTCTGATATTTTTAGTGATCGCTGTAGTCCCAACTCTTTCAACAGTCAAAGGTCTTGACCTGAACCTGAATTCAGGTAGTTTAGTTTCCTGAGTTCTCTGAGAATAGACAGAAATGAAAATCGAGTTCCTGATAAAGTTGATGTCTTCTTCACAGTTGTTAAAGCGGATAGCTTTAGGTGGTTCTTTGACGACGCATCTTCTTTTGAGGTAAGTCAAGTGCAAATGATGTTTAGGAACCCTGTATTTGATATTATTTCCAGTGACAATCATTATATTAACTGTTACTAACTAATCCCTTCCTTCCCCAAACCTTTTCTCCATTATTTTCTCGAAAACCCCGCAAATCCTTTAAATTTTCAATAAATTCTACTTACAACTAAGAAGTTTCAATTCTTCCATTGCAATTCTTTTCACTTTCCTCATTCATTTCTGTGTATTTTTCTAAATTTCCTTCAACTTTCACTACTTTTTTCAAGATAATCATTAAGAACATCAGAAAAAAACTGATGAAAAAAGAAGATATCCAAATATTTCTGCAACTTTTTTCATTTCCAGTGATGCAGTAATTTTCCATCATGAATCCCGAGAAGGTGCCAGTGAGGATCATTGAAAAGTAATAAGGAAGACTAGCAACAGCGAGATAAACTCCTTCCTGCTGTTTTTCAGCGATTTTAAAAGTATAGTCAAGTAACCTCGGCGTTAAAATCGATTCTCCGATAGAAGTGGCAGCCACATAAATACAAAAAGCAAAATATTCAGAGGACAACATCAAAGGAAAAAGCGCGAAAAGTCCGAAACCCGCTCCAAAAAAAATCAAAGAAAAATCTTCGAAAAACCTGGAAAAAAAAGTACAAAAAAAAGTAAAAAAAATCATCAAAACTGAGTAAAAACTGATCAAACTTCCAAATTTCGAACTTTTTCCATGAACCCTCTGGATGAACATAGGAAGAGTGCAATCCATATGTCCAAAAGTCACACTTCTTAAAGTAACAAGTAAAGTAATCAGAATACAAAACCTGTAAAATTTCTTATCTTTTAAAATCTCAAGAAACCTGAGATGATTATCCTGACTAATAAAGCAGTTTTCACACATGAGTACCAAAAGAGAAGCAATCAACAAAGAAAAAATCGAAATTGAATAGATAATGATGAAGATTTCTTTATAATCCGATGTAAAAACCTTGAGCAAGTCAATAAGAGTGCCAGTCAAGATGCCAGCAGAATAGCTGCTGATATAATAAAAAGACGTGCAGATATTTCTATGAATTTCTTTCGAATGCTCTTTAATCCCAAATTCAATATAAGGCCAAGTCAAAGAGCAACTCACTGATTGAATAAAAATCCCTGCCAAGCTAGTCACTCTCAATCCCGGCATGAGTAGCAAGAATCCTAAAATTCCTGAAAAAAATGAAAACATCAGTCCAGTTTTCATACTCACCCGAAAAGTGACGGAGCTGAAAACTATAGAAAAAAAACCTACTGATGCCCCGAAGAGTCCGAAAATCACTCCTGACTGTAAGTCTGAGAATCCGAATTCGACTGAGAAGTAAATAGGAATGAAGAATATTAAGGAATAGTACTGGACATTTACACAGCTGCTTATTAGAATTAGTAGATGGTAAGTTTTTTTTTCGTAGTTCCAGACTTCTTTGAAGCCTTGAAGAAGGTTTGGAGTGATTTGGCAAGTTTCGAGTTTTTCTGGTTGTTTTGATTCCATTTTAATCTTAAGAAAATCTTAATAGCTGACGTCTAATAAATTCAAAGTTGTTGATCTGTATATTAGTCCTTTTGTACGGTACATTAGCTTTTCGTATGTTTTTTCTGTGGGAAAAACAAAAGATTCTTTTAGGCTCTCGCTGCAGATTTTTATTACACGTTGGAAAGCGATTTCGAGCTTTTCGTTTAATTGTAGATTTTTTTCAAGGAATTCTATTTCTTCAGAGGGTTTTTTTAGTGAAGCCATGTCTGCTACTCTTGTGAATGCCTCTAGGAACTCACAAAATCTCATCTCTACATGTTTCTTTTGAAACAACTCATCCTCTTGCGTCATCATGGCCAAATAAAAACACGAGTCAACATCCCTCTCCGTACTTCTACAATCAACAATTCCTCCCTCCCAACAAACCATCCTAAATTCCTCCAAACTCATAAAACCCTTCTGCCCAGGAAGACATTTCCTTCCAGAGTACTTTTTAAACAAGTCCTGCAAGATACCCTTATGAGCCTTTAAAGTGACATCAATGATTTCACAGTGATATCTTTGTCTCCAAGGTTCTAAAGCTTGATTCAAAACTTCAAACCTCGGCAAAAGACATTCTTTCAAAAGTCTTTCAACCGCTTCTGCAAGACTAAGACAAACCTTTTTCCTTACAAACTTGTCCTTCGCGATTCTTGTCAAAATCTCCAAAAATTCGTATCGAACAAGGGCGTTGCCTGGGTTGAACTCCTGTCCTTTGACAGTAGGGACCAAGGCGGCATTCCAGTTAACACCCAGATCTGAAACGCTGTAGTTTTCGTCGAAAACGTGGCAGGTGCTTAAAAGGTCTGATATTTGATTGGCGCTTATTGAAGGCATCTCATTTGTGGAAAGACTTGAAAGGACTTTGAAGGCGTCTTTTATTGGCTTGTAAAAGGATTTTAAGATATCTCGCACGTTGTTCAAGTCGATTGACTCGCTTGTTAGACTCGCGATACGACTGTGGCGGTAGTCGAAGGAGAAACAGTTTGAAAGAAGATCTTCGTCGTCGATTCGGTAGGTTTTGAAGAGGGAGGAAGAGTAGGTCCAGATTATTTTTTCTAATTGGTTTTCTTGCGGATTGAATTCGAGCTTTGGGGTCCTTGGAAGCATGGAAAAGGTGTCTTTGGAGTTGTAAGTGGGTCCTTTCACATCTAGCTGGTTAAGATTATTGATAAAAATAGTAACTTTTGACGAGTTCCAAAACTTGATTTCTTTTTCAATTGGATTGGAAAGTTTTACAACTTGAATATCTTTCGCCTTGACAATAACAAGATTAATCGAGTAAAAAAACCTGATTTTTCCAGGTGGAACAACCCGAGTAATACCAAATCCCTCCCCTTCCCTCTGCATGAGATCCGGTTGAAAATCATCACATTCAAGATGAATACAAACCGGTTCACTAACTTCTCCACTCCAATAAAACTTCATTTCAACCCACTGTTCACAAAGCCAACAATTATTAACTCCAGCATTTTTCGATTTTTTCTCAGAAAAAATGCGATTTCTGACATGGCCCTGTTCTACTTTACTGACATAATCATCACTAACAATAAACCCGCGACTATCCACATGACAATCATTGCCAAGCATATGAATTCCAATAATCGATTGATTAAATTTCAGTCCTTTTGCTATTTTTTCACATTGTTCCGAAGTCAGATAATTAGAACTAAAGTCAACATGTTTAATTTTTTTTTGTTTTTTTAAAACTTCTGCGATTTTCACGATTCCTGAAGTTTCAATGTCCCTGGACATAAGGTTCCAGCTTAAGTCAAGTTCTTTCAATCGTTTATTTTTAGAAAGTCCTTCGAAGATAAGAGAAGATCCAGTAGCAGTGAGTTGATTCCAATGCAAATCGAGTTTTTTCAAAGAGTTGTTTAAAGCGAGCATGGAAGATAAGGTCTTGCAGCAGCTGTCAGTCAAGGAGTTCCTGGCAAGGTTAACATGAGAAACAGACGAGTTAAGTGCAAGAGACTCAAAAATGATCAAAACTGAAGAATCTGTTAATTTCGTACTTTCTAAATTCAGATGTTTTAAAATACATTTCGAGTCTATAAGAATTTCTGAGATTTGCTTCACTACCTTGATACTTATCAAGTTATCTGAAAGACATAAGTGCTTTATTGTCTCGATTTCAATCTTACCGATTATCGACATTAGACCTTTTTCTGATAAACGATTCGCTTTCAGGTTAATTTTTTCTAAAGACTTGCATCTTTTTATTCCTTCTGAAAAGGCCTGGGCGTAGTTGTCACCCATACTAAAGCCTGGAATGTTCAAATCACTTTCTTTACCACTTTGTCTCACTATTCCAAAAGACATCGGCTTTAACCTCACTTTATCAATCATCTCTAAATAAGCCATTGAAGGAGAAGTTTCTTTTCCTTCAAAACTCGTTTTTTCAGTAAGTTTTAAACGATTTCGGTATGTGTGTAAAAAATCAAGCTTCGCTGGAAGACCTACAAGACTTGGACTGTTGATTAAAGAGGATCTTTTTGAAATTTCTCGAGAACTGCGAAGGTCAAAACTGAACTTTTCTTTGGAATTTTTTGATGATTTGATTTTTGGAGAGTTTTCTGATGGCTTGATTGATTCAAGTGAAGATAGAGAGGTCCTTGGGATTAGGATTTTTATTGGAGCTGGACTTTGAAGATGGGGAAGACTTATGCTTTTTGACATTATTTAGGAGGAATGGATGGAAAGGTGATGAGAATGGTTTTAAAGGTTTTAGAACTTTTTAGGATTTTTTGTATTGTGAAAGAAGTGGAGTTTGAGGTCCAGGTTTTATTAATTTAGAAGTTGTTGGTTTTTAAATTGAACTGATTTTCTTGTTTTCGTTTAATGTTTATGATTTATTTGGATTTATAAGACTATATGTAAGAAGGGTGTTAATATTTTTATCTTTGTCGGCCCTTTGATTTTAGTATGAAAGAGAAAACAGCAGATTTGCAAAAATTGATTTTCTATGATGCTTTCTAGTATCATTTGAAAAAATATTAATAGTAATTAATTATGTTCTATTCGCACTAAAAGTGGAATGATTAAACTTGAAATGTTTTACAAGACGGTTTTAGAAGCAGCTTTGAAACATCAGAATGAATCTTGCTTGAATTATCAGCACAAGAGTGAGAAAAATGAAAAAAAGTATCTGATTTCACACACTTGCAAATTTGACTGCTAAAACTTTTAAACCTAGAGATGAAAAATTATAATAAGCCAAAACTAAGAGAAAAACACATTTCCTTAAATTTTATCTTGATAATCCTCATGAATCCCTTCTAAATCACTTTTAGGATTCCGGCTCTACTAGGAGATACTAATAAACACCTAATAAAATTGAAAATTGACCAATTAATTTTAAAACTCATCCTTAAACACAAATAATCTCCGTTTTTGTCAATAATCCTTTTTCACAATTATAAAAGAGAAATTCTTTATTGGAATAATGAGTAATTCCTCATTTATTATCTCATCATTTATTATAGGTGAATTTTTTTTTCCCTTATGAAAGGTAATACTTACTGAAAATTATTAAATTTCTCAAATCCAGAACAAGGCCCAAACAAGCGAAATTGAGTTTAAATATAGTTCGAAAATCTATAAATATTATATCAATGAAGTTTTAATCTTCCATATTTATTTTAAATTTAAAGGTTCAGTAAACCAGAAAAGCAAAATAAGCCATTCTCCAGAAATTCACCCTAAATGCTAACTTGATAACAAAACTTACCTTAAAGTTTAATCGAGACCTTGCAAGATTTTGACCAAAAGATATGATTTCCAAATTTTATTTTCCTTTTTGCACTGAGGTTGGCATATCTTTTTTGGTATACTTGGCTAAAAAACTCAGAAGGTGAAGGATATGCAAAGTTAGTCAACAAATTCCAACTAAAGATTGAGAATTTTTGGTAAAAATATCTTTTAGCTAATTGACCTGTAATGCCATTTAATGAAAAATCCATTATAGAGCAAATTTTTCACTAAAAGAAAATCCTCGAAAATCTTTAATTATTATAATTATAGGTTTAGTACTGTTCAACTGCAAGGTTATCACTATTCTAAATTAAAATACTAAGCCTTACTTGAAGATTTTTTCAAATTATTGCAAAATTTACTTCTGATGATACGGTTAGTCGAAAAGCCAGGAAAAACTTTCAGAATTTTTATTTTTCTGTTTTTTCGGAACCATCTCTGGATTTTTCGAATTTTGTCAATATTTTTCAGGTACTTTTCTTGGGAATCTTGGAAAATTTCTCTTAAACATTCTTTTTCTTTTTCACAAAAATCGTCGACCACTTTAAAACATTTAGAAATTTCACTTCTGATTCTTTTGATCTTTTGATTTAGACAAGGCTCGTCGATTGTTTTGCTTGAATCTAGGAAACAACTAGATTCATTACCAGTGAGTGCTAAAATATTATTGAATGAGGAGCCCTTGACCCCTTCCTGAAAAGATCTTCCAGAAGCCGAGTTCAAAGAGCTAAAAGACCCGAAAGAATCTTGAACATTTTTCTTCCAGCCCTGATGAACTCCAATTAAATTCTGAGAACTTGTTCGATTATGTTTCGGCCTGGCAGGTACCTGCGGCAAGCATTTCAAGCAAGCCTGATGAAAAAGTTGTGTTAAAATAAGACTATCAGGAATTTTTCGTGATAAATTCAGTCCAAGTCGAAAAAACTGTAAACTTTTTGAGAGATTTTTCATTGAAAAGTAAGAAATCGCGATGTTGTAAAGGATTAAAGCACGAATTTCAGGATTTTGAAGGTTTTCAGTGATATGAAGGGCTTTTAGAGAGTATTTTAAAGACGTTGAATGGTTGTTTGTAAGTGAAAAACCTACTGAAAGGTTTAAAAGAAGCCCGAGTTTGAAACAGGCAGGGACTGAACTTTCTGAAAGGGTCTTGGAAAGTAAAGTTAGGGATTTTTTAAATTTTCTTTGGTAAATCAAGCAAAAGGAGAGATTTCCTATTGCTAAAAGTTGGAGATTGCTTGAAGGTTCGGTGAAAATTAGGAGTTTTTCAAGTTTTTCTATTGCCTCTTGGTAGTAGCCTTTCTGAATCTTTGATATTGCTGATTTGAGAAGTCGGTTTTGTTCGGAATGAGAGATTTTGCAGGACATTATTTCTTTAGATTTTGAATTAATTAACTTCTAGCTGTCAAAATATGAACTTGGATCAGTTGAAGACTCTGTACCTGGATCTTCTTAAACTTCCAATCCAAATTTCTCATAATCCTCGCAACTCTCAATATCCCTCCAACAAAGGGGGCTATAAAAATGAGTCAAGTCGATTCTCCAAAATCAATCTCAAAGCGTCTTCTCGATCTAGAACTGCAAGTTTCCTCAATGATGAAAATAATCACATCTCTCCAAAGTGAAAACCAAGAACTTCGAAAACTAATTTTTACCGAAAGCTCATCTCCACATCCAAAACGCCCGGCAAAGCGTTTAAGCAGTTCAAGCAATTCATTTAAAAAGTTAAAAAACGAGTTAATAACTCCAAGAAGCCTTCCATCAAACCCCTGCAGCGAAAACGATCTTCACGACTCAAGCCGAAGAAAAATAATGAAAGACATCGTCCGTCATTTTCACAGCGCAGTTCTTCCGAACTACCAGGAACACATCGAGAAAGAAAGAAACCAAATCCCTAAACTTCGAGGAAACGACGGAAGGATAATATTAAAGAACATTCGGTACATCAGATAATTGTAAATTAATAGCTTATAAATGAACTCAAAACTCAAAAAAGTCAAAAAGAGAAAAATTCAGAAGATTTTTAGAACTTGGATTAAATTTTGTAGTGATTTGTAAGAAAAATTCAGAAAAAAACTTAGAAAAGATATTGTTAAGGCTTATTTGTTCAGGTTTAGAAAACTTTTAAATAAATCTCTTCGAGGCTTTCAAATGGCCGGGATTTTTTATAGAAGAATAATTGTGTTTAAGATGTTTAAGAAAAATATTCAGGAAATAGTGGAAAAAAGAGAGGGGAAGATTGAAAATGCGAAAAAAAAAATCATGAAAAAAAGAACTTTTCTTAGGTTTAAGAAAATAATGGTTCTAAGATTTAAAAGAAGAGAAAAAGAGATTAAGGCTCAAAGGTTTAAAATTATGAAAAGTTTACAAAAGGTTTGGAAGGGATGGAAAAAGTGGAAAGAGTTTAAGAAAAGGTTTGATTTGTTTGTGGTTCGAAGGGTTAAACTTGATATTAAAAGGTTGATCAATATTTGGAATCGGAAAAGACTCAGAAATAGTAAAATCGAATATTTTCAATATAAAAGTTTGAATTTCAGAAATAATTTACTCACCCGAAAAGCTTTGAAAGCGTTTCACATGAATTTAATTCAACTTAAAAGTCAGAAAAAACTCGCTTTTTTCTTTAAATTGTGGAAAAAAGTTCATGAAAAGTCGATGAAACATCTGAAAGATTTCACTGAAACTTGCCGCACTAGACATCTGATGAATTTTTACTTTAAAATGTTGAAAAAATCTGCAGATTTTAGCAAACTTGAAAGAAAAGCTGACAATTTTTTCCTGAAACTAAATTTTTTAAGAATAAAAAAAGGAATTTCAGGAGTTATCCGAAAGAAAGCAGCTCTGGGGAATAAAAATCTGGAAATCTGCAAAAAATCATTGAAAAAAATAGTATTTTTTATTCAGGCTTTGAAATATTTTCTTATTTTGAAACGATTTTCAGCCTCCCAGAAACAAAAGAGAAATAATTTAACACAAGCGAAAAACTTTTATAATAAAAAAGTCCTTCAAAGATTAAAAAAAAACTCTTTTGATGGCTGGAAAACTCTTCCTATCGTAATTTTTTCTTAGATAACCCTCGTTGAAAAACACCGAAACTTAAAAATCACTGAAAAAATCTTCGAATTCTTTAAAAAAAACCTGCAAAAAACTAAAGAAAACCTAAAAAAAGCTGAAAATTTCTGGATTTTTTCAACTTCCAGAAGATTTTTCCACACTTTTCAATTAAAAATAATTCCAAGGATTCTAAACAAGTCAAAAATCCTAAAATTTTTAAAACATCAGCGGAAAAAAAAGCTTTTTTCTGTATTAAAAAGGTATATTCACCAAAAATCCGAAAAAAGAAGTCAAAACAAATTCCATCATTTCGAGAAAAATCTAAAAATCAAGGTTTTAGTCTCCTTAAAGTTAAGAGCTCTGAAGAAACAAGAGTCAAGAACTCTCCAATCCAGGTAAAAAACACTCAGGATAAAATGGATGTTATTTGACAGAAAATGCAAAATCTTAACCAAATCTTTCACTTACTGGAAGTTTCTTCACAGAACACGTCTGATTTTAATATCTCAGATATACGAAAAATACTCATCATCCTTAAACCTCTGGAAAAATCTTCTTTGCCATACTTCATCTAATCTAATAAACATCTACTAGCCCACCATTTTCTCTATAAATCCTTTATTTTCCATACCACCCCAAAGAACCTTTCATAATTCCAAAAATCAATCCTTTCCAATTTCCAATATTCTCATAAACATTCCAGTATAAATAATGGGCAGCTGCAACAAAATACCCAGAACCGACTCAAATGAAGAAATAAAAAACAACTCAGTAAACCGAGGACAACACCCAGGACCTCGTCAATCAGGACCTTCAGGAAATCCAGTTTCTCATTCAAACCAGGCGAACATAAACAACCGAATGCCTCCGATCCCAAGTGGGTCTCCACATCCTGCACATCCTTCTTACCCTCCTCAGCCTCCTCAACCTCCTCAGCCTCCTCAACCTCCTCAGGCCCGACAGTCCTTCGTTCCTATCAACCAATACAACAGTTACCAGCAGAACAACCCGAATTACAATGGTCAAAATCGGTACCCTCCTCAGCAAAATTATAATCCTCAGAACAACTACCCGATTCAAAACCCTTACTTTCAATCTATCCCTATCTCTTCAAATCGAAATGATTTTGGACCTGTTGTGGCTGAAACTAAATCAGTTCAAAGATTTTCCAGAATTTTAGAGGATAAGATTTTTATTGTTGATGCTGGCGATAACTCGCATTGGATTAATTTTAAATATAAGTCGATTTATCCTGCGAAGGCTTTGATTCATTATTTTGTGAGGGAAGGGTTTGATAAGCCGACTGGAAAGCACTACTTTTATACTAATCCGCAGACCATGCCGAAAACTTGTGAATATAACCTTGATGCTGGAAATGAAGTTAAGTTTGAAAGGATTTATAAGACTTTTTTTTCTAATATCAGTCAGGGGTTGCTTGAGGTTCAGGATAAGTTGACCTTTCCTTTGGTTATTGAAATTGAATGTCGAAATCCTAATAATGTAAAAGAAGAACAAAATTTGACTAATTGCTATAAGATAATAAAAGAAGGTAACAATTTTACCGGAGTTTTGATTAAGCAAACGATTAGAGTTGATGGAAGTTACAAGAATATCACAAACTTTTTTGGAACTTCAGCAAATGGAGATGAATCTGAGTGCTTGATTTGTTTAACTGAAACAAAGACAGTGGCTGTTTTACCTTGTAGACATGTGTGCTACTGTGAAGACTGCATGAAAGAAATAGCCAAGCAGACTAAAAAAGAATGTCCTATCTGCCGACAAGCGATCTCTTCATTTTTAAAGGTTAATCACTAGGTAGAAGAAAGAATAAATAATCTAGACATAGAGAATAATGACAAAATAATTATTAATTATTTGTTTTTTCCTGTTTATTCAAGGTATATTAATATATTTTATTATTCATGAGAAAATCCAACTATTCAAGGTATAGTCATAATATATTTTTATTATTCCCGAAAAAATCCAACTTTTCTCCACATTTCAAATAATTTACCTAAAAATCAAGAAAATTCTGAAAATTTTAAAAATAATTAATCTCTCAAAATCACTACTCTTTCAATTGACAAATCATTAAACTTCCTACTTAATCTAGTCCATATCAACCAGAGGCTGACACTTAGAAATATACTCCGGGTCAAGTACAACTTCCCTTGCCTCCTGCTTAACAAAAAACAATCCATATCGATGTCTTTGTTCATCAACATCCGAGACCTTATTAAAAATCCTTTCCCTAGAAATCCTATTCTGCCAACAAAGTCCATCCCTGACCTTGCTAGGGACATCAGGAATGATCCTAGCGAGAATAATCTTAAAAAAGATAAGAATATGTTCAATAACCAAGAAATAAAGAATTTTCTCTTTATAAGTATTCAATCGAAAGATATCACTAGTAAAAACAATGATTCCTGTATTAGTAAGTGTTCCTAATATCGACACAATTCCAATAACTCTTTCCCATTCCCCAATTGAATTCGCAGGTGCTGGATAAGGCCTTCTTGTCAAATAACACAATTTAAAAGCATCTACCCTTACTTCAAAGATATTCACCAACAATGCAAGAATGGCAACAGGAGGAAAAGCTGTTGAAAACATAGTGACATATCCATAGTCAATGATAATTTCCATGTAATCATCAAGAGGAGTTTCATATTCTTCTAGTTTGCTTTGTTTTTCATATTCACTTGCTTTTTTATGCTGACTTCCAAGTCTTTGCTCGATTTCTTTTTGAGCCTTTTTTTCAGAGTACTTGCGGTACTTTGACTTCATGTAAGGAAGGCCGAGTTCCATGACGTTCATGCACATGTTGATTAAAAAAATAGTACCTAGTTGGATTTTTAACTCATCCATGCAACTTAAACGACAGTCAAATGCGGAACCTGTGCAACTTGATTGACATTTTCCTTCTGCCCAGGCTTTTATGAAGGCGATGTAGAATAAGGAGGAGTAACTGTTTATGAATTGGAAAAGGTAAAGTTTTATGGCCAGGTTGTCGTTGCTTTCACTGTCGTATTCGTAGTTTTCCCAGTCGTTTAGTCTTCTGGCTATTCTTCGATATACTTGGTTCATGAATTTGATTTGGAAGGCGTTTACGATTGCACATAGTTTTATTCCATAGTCCTCAGCCAATCTATCAATCGTGGCCTTATAAATCATCAAAGTAGAAATAATCGCAACAGTCAAAAACACAAAATTCAAAGAAACAGTAAACCCAACAGCTCTTTTAATCAAAGTCCTAACTTTTTCATTGGGTAATTTTTTTTTCTGCCCAGAGATGGGGTCTTTTCCATAAACTCCTTTAAACCTAGGTCTCTGCATTTCAACCTCATGAATAGAAGTCGTTCCCCACATCCAGCTGAGTTCACTTTGCCTTCGAATCCAAACCTGATGCAAAACAGTCGACCCCATAGCCAAAATGCAAGAAAACATCAACAAGAGCATATCAGAAACACTCATTTTTCCACTTTTCATCATCAAATCTCCATATAAATGCTGAAAAACAAAAACAATTAACCCAAGAATCCCAGGAAAAACCAACCAAATCACGTAATACTCAAGCCAAGCGAAGTACATCGCGATTTTCTCTCCGAAGTAGTCTCGAACTCTTTTTAAGTTCTGTGGTTTCCAGAATTTCGCGAAATTTCCCCAGTTTTCTCGAAGTTCTTCAAGGTTAGAGTTGTGAAGAGGGAACTGGGAAAGAATGATATTGTTTTCAATTAGAACTCCTAAGTCGACTTCAGAGTTGATCATAGCAAGTAAGATTTGGACTTTATCAGTATAAGTGAAATAAGAGTAGCCTTCTTTGTCGCAAGTATCTCTATCTTTGATCCATTTGCCTTCAGAATTATATCTTTTGTAAACATTGGTCTTTCCTTTCTGTATGATCTTTGGATCGAATTCTCCATAAGGTGGTACTTGCATGTAGTCCTTTAACATCGGGTCGAATTCATCGTTAAGCCCATCTTTCTTCATATTTTCATTTAACTGAACACGATACTCCATAAGTGAAGCTTGAACCTGCAAGTTGTTTTCAGAGCATTTGATAGTCATGAAAATCTCGTCATTATCAACTGAAAAAAATAAGTCTAAGTCAAGTCCAAGTTCTTTTTCCATCACTTTGATGACCATCGTTGTGATCATCTTTAAAAATTTACCAAGTTCGATTTTATCTCTTCTTTCGTATTCAGATTCAAAAGAATCCCAATAACTTTTTACCATTTCAGCCATGCCGATATTTTTTCCCTTTGCTGGAGAAGAGAAACTATTTTGAACAGCCTGAAGTTCCACATCTTTCGCTTCTTCTTCTATTGTTTTGAAGGTATCGAAGTAGACCTGATGACACCAATCTTTAAGAACTAGTTTTTCAAGTTCTTTCATCATTTTAACGTCATCAGAAAAGAAGTTGGGAAAGACAAAAACATGTAGAATGTCTTTGTGTATACTTCTTCGAGCTCTTGATGACTCTTGAAAGTCGAGTAAAGGGTGGAGAATCGACATTTATTAATGGGAGTAATTACTAGTGTACCTCAACCAATCAAGCTACAGATTCAAGATCTGGGAAATAGTCAGTCTGATACTTTAGTAATTGATTCAGAGCATTTCGAGAATAAATATGAGTGGACGTCTAAAGCATGTCTTGCGATAATCAGCAATAAAAGATGTAAAAAAGTAGTATTCAAGCTAAACTCAATGACAGGCAAACCAAGCAGTTTATCCAAATCTCTAACAAAAGTCCTTCAAATAACAGAAAGTCTATATTTCTACGGAAATTCTTTAAAATGTTTCGAAGACACCTGCTGGGAGACAAGCTGGAAAACCTGCAAAATCGAGGTAAAAATATTTAGTCCCTTGCAATAAAAGACAAGTTAACAGGTCCAGCTTTCTTAAACCTCTGCATCGGTTTAAGCGAAAACACAAAATTAAAAGAACTGACCCTCGGATCTCTGACCCTTTCTGACATATCAGAACTGAACAAGTCCTTAAAAAAAAACACTTCTTTAAAATCTCTCAACATTCTTTGCGACATTCGAATAGTAAGCGATTCAAGTTCTAACGAGTCCCTCGAGTCCTCAGCCCCTTCAACAACTCATTCAATTCAAGGTTCTTCTCATTTATTAAGCGACAATTCAGGAGTTTCAAGCTATTCTCTGACAAACTACATCGAGAACTGCCCTTATCTGGTCTTGGGTCTTATTCGAAACCGTTCAGTTAAACGACTGGTTTTAGAAAATCTTGACATTGACAGAGAAACTTTAAACATCTGGTCTGAAATGTTTAGATTGAATCAGAATATCAAAGAAATTGATATTCGAAGAGGATTTAACACCTCAGCAGCGATGACGATTTTTGCAAGTTTGAAGAGAAATCGAAAGATTAACTTGCTTAAGTTGCAAGAATGTACTTTTGGAGAAGCGGGCTTTATGTTGCTTCAAGATCTTCTTAGGGAAAATCAAGGGTTGAAGAAATTAGAAGTGAAGGACTTGATGAGGCTTAGGTATAACTCGGAGACTTCAAATGATATGAAAAATTTCTTGCTGATTATTTCAGGACTCACTGATAATCAAAGTATTTTAGAAGCGAGTGTCTCGATTCACTCAAATCATTCTTGTGTTCCTCAGTCTTTCACTCCACAGGTGTCAAAAGCTTTACAGGACTTGGGAAAGTTAAACAGGTGGCTGGTTTCTTTGAAAATCGAAGGGTTTAAACTATCAGGAAATGATATTTGTGGACTTTTAATCGGGTTGAAGGAAAATTCAGTTATGAAGACCTGTGTGTTGACGAGTAACTTAGTTGAATGGAAAGACTTGAGTTATATTTTAACTCTTGTTGAAGAACTTGAGGTTTTAATGGTACTTGACTTGCAAGACAACAAGATTTTGACTTACACTGACCTGGAGAACTTAAAAGGAAAGTTCGTAGCTTCTCAAAGTCTCGCTTTTATGAAAGAAAGTCTTCTTTTGCTGCTTAAAGGGTTGAAATGTGAAGTCCGCATCAGTTCCTGGCTGTTCGACCCGATGTGCTACCCGGCAGAGATTCAACCTATTGTAAAAAAGTCAAAAAATGTACATTAGTTAAAATATGACTTTATTCTTGCTATCGGCCTTGATGGGCTCTTGTCTGACAATCCAAGTTTCTTCATTTTTACTTTATTACTCTCTTCTTTTGAATGAGGAGGAAGGAATTTGTTTAGCTTTTTCTTGGATAAAGACTCGATTCCGTAGTATTGAACACAAAACTCGTTTATTATTCCCCGTTCTTTAAATGATATAAAGGCTTTCAGGGTGTTAAGTTTTTTTATCTTTTCGAGAAGAAGGAGAAGTGAACGAAGTTTGAATTTTTGGAAGACTTCGAATTTTTTACGGTTTTCGAATGAAAAAAGAGATTTTGATAAGTCTTTGTGTTTTGAACGCCATTTGTAGAGATATATTTTTAAGAGCATTTTTTGCATGTTTTGGATGCCTGGATATACTCGTTTTAGGTAGTTTATTAGACGGAGGTGGTAAAGGGTCTTTGAGTTTAGGATTGCTGATTGGAGCTTTGTTGCGTTTTCGAGGTACCGGATTTCTGCGAGTGCTAGCAGGTGTTTTAGCTCTTCTAGGTAACCTGATTTTTTTGGAGGGTTTTTTTTGCGGGATTGGTATTGAGAGGAGACTATGTATGGCTTTGAGATTTGTCCCTGGGCGTAGATTGGGTTCACATAATAGCTAATTCGAGAAATATCCAAAGTCTTATCCTGAAATTTCTCTTCATTCTGTTCATAAACTTCTTGAGAAAGTCTCCTATCAGAAGCCAAGACCTCATTAAACATATCCATCAAGTCCATTCTTTATAATTAGTTATACTAGTGTTGTTATTTGAAATTACGACTTATAAATGAGAGATAGTCTACAAATACCCGACTCAGATGATCACTTGAAGTCAGTTCTAAAGATCTTGAAGACTCTTGGATTTTTAGAAAGCGTCACTCATCATTGTCTGAACCTCTCATCATGCAATTCAGTGGAAAATACTTGCATTGTTAGACTGATTCACGACATTGTTTCTCAAGAAATCTTCGACGAATCTAAAATTTTTAAAGTAAGTCAGGCGATTCAAATCTTTGTATCAAGAATAATTAACAATAAAAGTGTTCAGAAAAGAATAGATCACGTTTTTTTAGTCATCTTGATTCATTTCCACTGCCATTCTGTATCTAAAAATTGTAGTCATGCTATTGAAGCTTTAAATATTCAGTGCACAAGATTCTGCTTGATGCATAAGCACTTTTATTTGGAGATTGAGAGACCTGTTTATTGTTCTTGCAATAAAATACTAGAAAATTACTCAAATTCACCCTTTTTCTGCGAAACTCTAAAAAAATCGAAAATAGTGAATCTTGAAGATATTTCACAGTGCCAGAAATTTGCTTCTTTTCCTTTATTAGAGTATTCAAAGCCTTTCCTCTATAATATAATCGAAAATGTAACAAAAAGGTTAAATTTTTGTTTACTTGATAATAATTCTTCATCTGTTTCAATTTGTGGCGATGAAAACTGTAAAAAAATTGAAAATAAATCTTTTGGATCAATAAAAGTTCTCAATGATATTTACTTTATTGAACTATTAAATGAAAACTTTGGCTGTAGTATTATTGAAAATTTTCTGCTACTCTTTTCGATCCCATTTTCTATAAAGTTGAATAAAATTTACTTCCCTGAAAATGCTCCTCAAGTCTATTTGCAAGGAATTGTGTTTACTAAAGGAACTACTTGCAAATTTATTCAATCAGAGGTAGTTGCAAATAATATAATTTCATTGATAAAAAAAATGATTTTTAATGGCTTTTCGGTTGAAAGTCTTGTTTACATTAAAAAAGAAACAGTTTTAAACTATAATGAAGAAGACTTGCCTGATATTTATAAACTTTTAAGACTTGCTTGCCAGATAGACTGGTTTAACTCTAATAAAAATTCAAATTTCACTTCTGTAGTTAAATGCGATTGGAAAGTACTTAAAGATATAGAGATAAATGAAAAGAAACAATGGATCTGCAATTGTAACTTTTATCATGATTATGAGGAGAATTTTTGTACGACTTGCTATCAAGTAAGAGAAGGACTTCAAGGATATTTCTGTAAAAGGTGTATTGAATTCACTTTTGATCAGAAATATTGCAAGAAATGCAGTTCATCATTTTTTTTCAATCCAAGTCCTCAGTCTAGTAAAAGTTTAGGTGAAATAAAAGAATATAAAGTTAATTGTATGAACTGCAATGAAAATTATAATAAAAGTTCAGAACACAAATGCAAAATGACTTTGAGGAAAACTTGTCAAACATGTCAGAAAAAAATAAATGATACTGAAACATTTTGTATTGGATGCAGAGAAAAAAATAGTGAATCAGAAAATAAAATGATAAATGAATCAACCCAAAAGAATACTTATGTAAATTGTGGTTATTGTAAAGATTACATGAGCATAGATCATAAATGCTTAGCTCACAAAAATGAATTAGTAAAGGAACTTGATTGCCCAGATTGCAAATCTTATAGAGGGAAAAGTGAGTCTTGCTTAATATGCAAGAAATCTTTTGCGAATGAAGTAGAACAAGGGCCAAAACCTCAAACTAGACATGAGACAACTCATGTTATATCAAAAAATGCATGCGTTGTATGTAAAACATCTGTTGGGGACTTCTTTTGCCAAATATGCAAGTCAAAACTAAATTCTTTAACTCAAACATGTTGCTTTAGTACTAATTGCAAAGTTGTATTTAAAGAGAATATAATTTGCCTAGGTTGTAAAATTAACGGCAAGTAAGAGTTTTAAAGGATTAATTATTATAGATAGTTATTGAATTCTTCATATGGGGTTAAAATAATATTTCAATGAAAGAAGGTGAATGATTGATTTAATTATTTTATCGATAATAGATTGTGTTTAAATTAATCACTTATAATTATATTTCATGGGTTTTTTGTTTTTAATGGATTTTATGTCTTTCATGGGTTATATAATTAATTTATTGCATTAAAAAATTAATGTGTTGTCTTCTTTTACTATAACTGGTTAATATATTTTTCTTTATTTGTGACTAATATAAGAAATTAAAGAAAACCAGAAAATCTTGATCCAGTATTTTTAATTTTTCTTTATTATTAGCTATTCTGCTATCAGATTATCAAAATTTTAATTCTAGATTATCGCTTATTTAAATAAGAGAATCTTCATTAATATTAGTGCTAAAAGTGCCGATGAAAGAGACTATCGTTTTAAATTTAGACATTTAATTTCATTAATTTGAAGTAATAAGCTCAAATATTAATGATATTAACAGAAACATTAATGAAGAAAAAAAAGCCTAAAAAAGAAAAAACAGATATCTAAAATTCATACATAGAAATAAGGATTATATCAAGATATTTAAAGAAAGCATTTAGGTGTTAGAAGACAGAAAACTAATTAATATTAAAATCTACAACTAAGACTTAAATAAAAAATAATTAAGTAAATTCGATTTCTATCCATATCCCACCTTTCCAATTTTTATCTGTTTTGTTCGACTTTACATCTTAATAATAAAATAATTCTCACTTCCATTTATTCTAGTTGGCTATTTTTAAATATCCCTGCTTTTCTAATGATTATATCTTACCAATATATGATATCATTTTTATTCTAATCTGATATATCTCAAATAAGCTTCTTATCCCTACGTTGATATAGTCGTTTTTGTTGCTGCTATTTTCATCTGTAATATGTGGAGTGCTACTTCTTTTTGATGAAATATATCGATAATCACTGCTTTACTATGGAAATCTCTGTATCGCTGCTTTTTCTCAATAAAACTAGGAGTGTCGATTCCGCTAGTGTTTAGTTGAGTTTGGAATTTACATTCAAATCTTAAATATATCACTGATATTAAATACAAAGTCTTGATTCATTGTATAGATAATATGATTACTTACTATGATTATTGATAAAGTGATTCGAATTAAAAATTGAAATCTTGCACATCATTTTTATGATATTTCCTTATCTTATAGCCAATCCAATAAAAATATATATTTAAAAGTTTAAATGATTCAATATTACTAATCTTTAAATATTTTAAATATTAAGCTCTTAGTGTTAAAGAATTAGGCCAAATTAGTTCCAATAAAACTTGAAATCAGTAATACCTGCTGTATTATAATAAATAATTAAACGATTATTATTTTATCACAATAAGTATCATTCTTTTAGTTATTCGATTGATTGCTTCGTATAAATTTCATATTTTTGAAAATATAGATAATATAATATATGCTCTGTGAATACCGAAAGTGCAAGAAAGAAGCTGATTTTGTTTGCAAGACTTGCAATAAATCAACACTATACTGCAATTCTCATAGAAAAACCCATTTGAATTCTAATCAAGCTCACTCTCTAGAATTGATTAAGCCATCAGAAATTCATACTATGGTACAAACCTGGAAAAAATCAGAGATTAATAAGAATAAACATCTAATAATCGATGAAGCACAAAGAATTATCTCTCAAGTACTTGATACTATAAGACTAAAGATCATCCAGTTAAAAAAAAGTAATATCAACATTCAAAAAATAATTGATTTCAAACCTATTCACTTTGATGCCCAAATAGTTTCAGAAATAATACACATGATAACTTTATTATCAGAAGATGAAAATTATTTATCCGAAGAGAAAAGACTATTGAAAGAAGTTGAAAACAAAAATATCGAAATCAATAAACTTTATGAGATTATCAAAGACTTAGAAAATAATCTGAATCAAAAAAACAAAATAATTTCTCAAAATCAATCAGAAATAAATCGTCTTACAATTTATTCAGAAAAAAGAAATAAACTATTAGTAAACACCGAGTCTCAGCTTCAAAAGGCAGAGAAAGACTTAAAAGAACTCAATTTAGTAAAATCGAAGGAAATTGAATCACTAATACAAGAAAAAGAAAACTTAAAAGTAATGTTGAATGAAACGAAAGCGAAGCAGATAAAAGTAATTGAAGAAAATAACATAAAAAGTCAAGGTAATACTGTGAAGAATCTTCAAGAGACGGATTATAAGAATCCCATAAACTCTTTAATTATAAAAAAGAATCAAGAAATAGATACTCAAGAAAAAAACCCAAATATTAAAGACTTACCAAAAAATTTAAACAATAATGAAGAGTTTATATATAATAAACAAAAACAGGAAATATTATTAAAAAAGGATTTAAGCCTAGAAGACGATAAGAACAATAAAATGAAAGAAATCATAACAGATTCAAAACAGAATAGAAAGGATTTAAATGATAGACCTATAAATTATGAAGAAGAAAAAAAGACAAAGGTTTTACCTCAAAAGATGAATATCAAAATTGAAGATGGAACAATAGATACTCCACCAAAAAAAATAGCTAATAGTAAAGAAAATGTCATGAATGAATCTATAAAACAGTCTCAGAAACTTCCAGAATCTACCAAATCTAGGCCAGTTATAAGTGATAAAACATTTGAAAGTGACAATCTTTTGATAAGTGACAATCTTTTGATAAAGACCGAACAATCTAGTTTTAATTGCAAAAATTATCGAGAAATGAGCAAAACACCTATTCCTCAAGCCAAGCATGAAAATGGATTTTATTATAATCTACCAGATAAAAGATATTTCTAATATTTAGGTTTAATAGTTTATAAAACACTAAATTGATTACTTAAATTGTAGTGATTTTGGTATCATTTTGTTATGGCATTAAAACATCTGAATTTTTTAGAACAAAAGATCTTAACACGAAATTATTCTTTCTCACATCATAAAATTCATTTATCTCGCACTTCCATAATTTAATATTTTTACTTATGAATCAAGATTTAACTTTTCTCATTCAGCTCAGTAATGATGAAAGACTCTCAAACTGTAATGATCCTCAAAGAAGTTTTTTCTAAATGAGCATCCTTATTGCTTTTACTCATCTAACTCTGGCTCACGAACATCTTATACCTTAAGTAATATTAATAATATTCAAGATTTTCTATCCTAAAAGCCTGAGATCACTTCAGAAATGATATTAAAAAATAATTTTTTGTTCTTTTTCTAGTAATGATAGCAATAAGAACATATTAATTAATGATTACTATAAATATTCTTCTTAATTATTCTAAACCTTAAAACAAAATCAAAATACTATAGTTCAAATAGGAACTAAACAATTGAAATATGTGCAACTAATTACAAGTATCTTAAATATAGATATAATATAAAATGCTCTGTGAACATCAAGGGTGTATCAGAATGGAAGCAGTGGTAAAATGCAAGTCTTGCAAATCAAATAATCTTCTGTGCCAGGATCATTTTAAAACCCATTTAAAGACCGATCATCAGGACTCATTAGTAGCTCTTAGTCTATTAGAAATTGAACATTTAGTAAAGAAATGGACTAAGCTAGAGCTAATCAAGTTAAGATCACAAATGATCGAAGAAACTGAATCTATTATCTCTCTGATCGTAAAAATTACAGATATCAAAATAAAAAAGTTAAATGAATCCAATGTCGGCATAAAAAAAATTTTTAGATTCAAAACGATTCAATTTGATAGTCAAAAAATCAAAGAAATTAAGGTAATGATAGAGTCTTTGTTACATACTGACTTGAATAATACTAATGAAAAAACTATACTTCTAAATCAAGTTCAAATTCAAAAAAAAGAAATCCTATCCCTTTACAAAAGAATCGATGATCTGATAAAAGAATTTAAAGACCTTGAAATTGATAGTGCTAGAATCATAGAAAATAAAAACAGAGAAATTCAACAATATTTAAAAGAATTAGAAGGGAATAAAGAATCTTTGAAAAAAAAAAAATTAAAACTTCGAAGACGTGAAAATGATTTAAATAAATTGAAGATAGAAAATGATAAACTTAAACAAACTGCTGAACAAAATGAAAAAGCTTATATCAATTTGTTAGAGAAAAATAAAGCAATGGATAAATTGGTTCAAGAGTTAAGTAAGGAGAGAGAGGAATTTAAACACTTAATAAAATCTGATGCATTAACGCAAATACCCAGAAATGAAATTGAATATTTTGACAATAAGTCTAAATTCTTACAAGATGAAAAAAATAAGAAAAGATCGAATAGTTTTGTAGGTGGGGATAGTTAAAAAAAAATTATCATTAAAAATGAGAAAAAAAGTAGTGTGGATTGGACCAATCTCAACCCTATAATACTAACCGATCTATCTTATCAAACTAATAAATCTTCTCGGACTCCAACAAACTATAATACAGTAATGAAAACTAAAATAAATGAGCAGAACTATCAATCATCAAGAAATTTGTTTAAACCTAAATAACCTTAAGTAGATAATTAATAAGAAAAAGGTAAGGTCTTAAATTAATTCAATAAGACTTGAAATCAGTAGTACTTGCTAAAGTATAATTAATAGTAAATGACTATTATTTTATCACAATAAGAATCTTTCTTATAATTATTCAAATTTTTGACACCTTTTATAATTTCATATTTTTAAATATAGACAATATAATATATGCTCTGTGAATATCAAAAATGCAAAAGAGACGCTCGCCTTGTTTGCAAGAATTGCAATAAATCCACACTTTACTGCAATTCTCATAGTAAAATCCATTTGAATTCCAATCAAACTCACTCTCTAGAGTTGATTAAGCCATCAGAAATTCCGAGGATGATACAAGCATGGAAAAAATCAGAGATTAATAAGAATAAACTTCAAATAATCGATGAAGCACAAAGGATTATCAATCAAGTACTTGATATTACAAGATTTATGATCATTGAATTAGAAAATCTTAATATCAGCATTCAAAAAATTACTGATTTCAAATATATTCACATTGATCACAGAAAAGTTTCAGAAATAATACATATGGTGACTTTATTATCGGAAGATGAAAATTATTTATCCGAAGAGAAAAGAGAATTGAAAGAAGTTGAAATAAAAAATATCGAAATCAATAAACTTACTCAGACTATCATAGACTTAGAAAATAATTTGAAGACTTTAAACGATGAAAAAACCAGAATAGTTACTCAAAATGAAGCAGAAATAAACCGTCTTACAATTTATTCAGAAAAAAGAAATAAACTATTAGTAAACACCGAGTCTCAGCTTCAAAAGGCTGAGAAAGACTTAAAAGAATTAAATTTAGTCCATTCGAAGAAAATGGAATTCCTTATACAAGAAAATGAAAACTTTAAAGCAATGTTGAATAAAAATGAAGCAAGCCGGATAAAATTTAGTGAAGAAAATAACCTAAAAAATCAAGATAATATTGTGAAAATTCTTCAAGAAACTGATAACAATCTCTCAAAATCTTTAATTATGAAAAAGAATCTAAAAATAGATAGTCAAGAAGAAAATCCAAATATAAAAGATTTACCAAAAAATTTAATAAAAAGTGAAGTTTTTAATGATAGTAAAGAAAAGAGAATATTACCGGCAAGGAAATCAAGCTTGCAAGACAATAAAATAATAGAGAAAATAACAGATTCACAGCAGGATAGGAATGATTTACATGATAGACCTTTAAAATATGAAGAAGTTAAAATTACCAAACTTTTACCTGAGGAGATGAATATTAAAATTGAAGATGGAACAAATGATACTCCACCCAAAAAAATAGCTTATAGTAAAGAAAGTGTTAAAAGGGAATCTGTAATAAGAACTCAGAAACTTCCAGAAACAACCAAAGCTAGGCCAGTAAAAAGTAATAAAATATTTGATAGTGGCAATCCTTTGAGTATGACCAGCACATTAACTAAAGTACCATTTTCATCAGGCTCACTAAACAAAAAAGGATTTAAAACAAATTTTAATACACTCTCTAAAGCCACTAGCGCAAATCAAGTTATTAGAACACCTTCAGGTTGCCTAACAAGTAAAACATTGAAAAACGATTTAAATAAAAATAAAAACAAAGTATCTACTTTTAATTGCAAAAGTTACCGAGAAATGAGCAAAACACCTATTTCTCAAGCCAAGGATCATGATGACGCTTATTATTATCTATCAGATAAGAAATACTTTTAAAATTTAGGTTTAATAGTTATAAAAAGTAAATTGATACTTAAATTGTATTGATTTAGATATCATTTTGCTAAGGTATTAAAATTTTTGAATATTTGAGAACATAAGCAAGTATTATATTATTCTTGATAGGGATTGGATGTGGGAGGAGGGTACATTATCTTACTCTTTCATAAATTCATATTCTTTACTTAAGAATTAAGACTTAACTCTTCTCATTCAGCTCAGTAATTATGAAAGACTCCCAAACTGTAATGATCTTTGAAATAGTTCTTTTCTTGATGAGCTCTTGATCCTTACTTGGTTTTACTCTATACTTCTTGAAACTAGGTGTATTTACAATTTTAAATTAGAAAATATAAATTAAATAAAGAACAAGAAATTGGCAAAATTGAAGAATGAATAAAGGACAACTATCAGTGATAAACGAATAGTCTACCTTAGTTCAGATTTTTCAGTATTTATAAAGGAATTTAAAATTCTCGAAACCATAAATTCATGGAAATCAAAAAATGTTATTTTAAAAAAACTCAGTTGAAAAACCAGCTCATAAACTAACCTAAAATATTAATTTTGTGCCAAAGTTTAAATGATTTTTGTAATAGGGCTAATAGCATAACATAAAATTACAAAAAACTATTTCAGATGATTGAAATGTCGAAATAGTAAATTAGCTTTTTCCCGCAGTAAGATAACCAAAGCATAAGGTAATAATTTAAAAATTATGATTATAATAAGATTGTCATCAAGTAAGAAGAATATACAAATGACTCAAAGACTGAAACATAAAAAATAGTATAAAATTCAAAGAAGTTTGATCGATTCTTTATAAGACAAATGATACATTTAAATATACTTTAAAATCCAAAAAAGCTCATCGATTCCTTTTAAGACAAATGATATTAAATACAATTTAAAATCCAAAGAAGCTTATAAGGCGAATGATATTTAAATATACTTAAAAATTAAAAGAAGCTTATAAGGTAAATAATATTTAAATATACTTAAAAATTCAAAGAAGCTTCATCAATTCCTTATAAAACAAATGATAAATTTAAATATACTTTAAAATCCAAACAAGCTTCATCAATTCCTTATAAAACAAATCCCACACTATCTAAAATGACAGACAATAAATCCCATAAATAAATGAATTGCCTAAAATGTGACCAACAAGCCTGGTACTACTGCAGCTGCTCAGATGTCTTCATCTGCAAATACCATATGGGAGACCATCTTCTTTCAACAGGAATCCATAACTACGAGTGCCTGCCATCTCTAAAATACTCTAAAGAAAAGCTGAAATTTCAACAAAAGCTAAAATCACAGATATCCTCATTGAAAACCTTAAAAACCCTGATCCTATCTCAGTCACTTCTCTTTCAATCCTCAATAAACTCTTTAATCTCATCACTTTCAACCCAAATCAAGTCCTTCTCCGACCTTCTAATTCTCGAGCGGTCCTTTTTACCTGAAAGTGAAGAAAAAAATGTTCTTTTCGAAAGTGTTTTCGAGTCCAAGCTAGAAATAAACACAAAGCACTTCGAAAGCATCATGAAAAACTTAGAAAACCTTTTTAAAATCGAGTTATTTCACATAAAAATGAGAGTTATCGATTCACAGAAAGGACTTTTTTCAAATAAATTCCTTGAAACTCATAATTCAGGCTTTTTATGTCTCGCGGTTTCTCCTGATGAAAAGATTTTATTGACTGGGTCTCAGGATACTTCTTTGAGGATTTGGGACTTGGGACTCAAAAAACAAGTGGCTTGCCTTTTAAGGCATAAAGGACAGGTCAAATGTTTGGCAATCTCAAATGACTCTGCTTTGGCAGCTACTGGGTCTTTTGATAGAAGTGTCATTTTGTGGGATGTTAGGAAAAAGGACTTTAAATTTTGCTTTGATGGACATAGTAAAGCTGTTTTTAGTGTTGCATTTTCTTTTGATTGTCAATATGTTGTTTCAGGAAGCTTGGCTTTTGAGATTATTATATGGAATACTAGGAGTTTTAATTCAGTTGGAAAAATTGCTACGAAGGAAAGTGTTAGATGTGGACTTACTACTTATAATAATTTTTATGTTGCGGGGATTGGAAGGTATTTGGAAATCTGGGATTTAAGCAGCTTTACCAACTTAATTTCAATCCAAGCTCATGAGAAAGAAATCTTGTGTATGACTTCCACTGTGGATGGATTTTATGCAATAACAGGGTCGTCTGACTGCAAAATAAGAATTTGGAATATGCAATATCAGTCTAATCATTCCACGTTAGTTGGACATAGAGATGAAGTGCTAAGTTTAGCAATGAATTCAGATAATAATATGCTAGTATCAGGCTCTAATGACCAGGTTATCATCATTTGGAGCATTGAATCAAAATCAATAATATCAAGCATAAATATACACAATGATCATATAAATGGCTTGGCAATTTCATCAGATATATTAATTTCAGTTTCTCGTGATTCAAAAATCGGTTTTTACCAACTTTCATCTGGAAAACTTGAACTTTTTCTAACAACTAAGCCTTTTTACCTGCAATCCTACTTTATGAGAAATAATGTTGTTTCATTTGGAAGTTCAAAAGATGTCATAGTCTGGAACTTAACCCAAAACCAAGAAATAGTTTTAAAAGGCCATGTAGATGAAGTCCAGGCGACCTGCATATCATTTAAACATAAATACCTGTTAAGTACTTCCAGAGGTACAGAAAAAAATGTAATTTTTTGGAATTTAGAGCAATTTTCAATGATTTCAGTATTTACCGGACATCAAGGGTCCGTGTTTTGTGTTGATATTTCAGATGACGAGCTTCATGCAATTTCAGGAGATTATAAAAATTCAATAAGGCTATGGTTTTTAAGGACAAATCAGCAGGTTTTCGAGTTTAAAGGACACTCAGGGCCAGTTTATTCAGTTAAATTCACCTCGAATAAGAAACTTGCAGCTTCTGCTGGACTTGACAAAAAAGTTATTGTTTGGGATGTTTTGAATAAAGTTATGCATGCATGCTTTGATAGAGGAATTAGTACGATTTGGAAAGTTTTTATTACGAATGATGATAGGTTTGTTGTTAGTGCTGATAGGTTTAATGGAATCTCGGTGTTTAGCTTGGAAAAGAAAAGACTGGAATCGATTTATGATAATAAAATACAGGCGAAGGATTGGCTTGAGAGGTATCCTGAGTTGATGGGGGAGTTGAGTTTTTATTTATTTTAGCTGTCGATTTATTTTTTTTAGATTAATCAAGATTAGGGTTTTGAGTTAGTTATTATTAATAGTAATACTTAATAAATTTGAAGAAAAATAATTAAATTGAAGCTCTAGTTATTTAAACAACAGAAAGGCATCACTATTTTAACAAAACCTATAAATTAAACACCTTAAAGATTCAACTTTGTAAGAAAATCTAAATTTTAAAAAGCTTTCCAATACTAATTAATTATCCCATAATCAAAAGAAATTCTAGAATTTGATCTAAACAAACCCTAACTAATCATGAAAACCTCTACCAATAATAAATTTTCTTCCAAATCTTTACTATCATGATTAACCTAATCCATTCCTGCAAATCCAAATAAACTAAAAAAAAAACCTTAACTAGCCTATCCAGGTCCTATCTTCGGAATATCATACTGCTCAGGCAAATCAGTAAGTGCCTTGTTGAACTTTTCAACTTTATCTCGATGAGTTTCTTGAACTTTTTGGTTAATTCTTTTTTCGAAGTTTTTATCCCATCGTTCTTTGAATTCTTTTTCAGCTTTAGTCATTTCAAGATTCACAACAATTTTTTTTTCAGGTAACTTGGCAGTGTCGACTTCTCTTTTCCGCTTGAATTGAAGTTTAGTTTTTCTGACTTCCATAAAATCTAATAAGAATTTTTTTTTTTCAATAGAGAAAATGTTGTGAATATGAAGAAGAAGAATTTTCTGTGAAAAAATTGATTTTTATTGATCTGTAAGAGTGGATTATCAGGTTTTATGATTAGAATTGATGTAAGTGAAAGTAGCAGAAATATTTTATATTGAAATTTTTAAGGAATTTAAAGTGATCTAAAGTAATTACTTGAGAAGGTTTAACTAATTATTAAAATATAAAAATTTTATATAATACTGAACACCTTCAAAGATCTACTGATTATTTCAAACTGAATCTAATAACGTTAAAACCTTCGAAAACTCATTAATTACTCAATTTTACCTCACTTAAATACCTTCATCTCCAATTCCAAAAAAATCCAAAACCTCCAAATCCCAAGAAAATCCAAATCCTTCTAAAGTTTAAATAAAAAACAATCTATTTCTTTTGTTACCAACTAACCAAAGTTGAGTACCTAAAAAATCAACATGTTCACTTGTCGGTCTTTTGCTTCGATTCGGTGTTTTTCTAGTCGGGAACTTAGGAAAGAGTTCGACTTCTCTACTCGAGTAATCATTTGTAAAAGTTTTATCGAAACTGCTGGCTTTTTGTCTTCTTGTCTTCCTAAAGTCCAGATGTCTAAGTCTTGGCTGAAACGAATAAATCGCTCGAGTGGCTGAAGGCGAGTTTTCCTGAGATACACTCGAATTGTGTCCAACAAGAATCCAGTCTTTTTTGGCTTGAATTGTTCTTAAAGGCGAGTGGTACATAAATTATTATGCCTTAACTATTATGATAACGAGTCTGAACTTAGACTTCCTGCTTTTTTCATTAAGTTGTTGATGTACTCTTTTAAGACTATGTTCTCGTCACGAAGGTCTTGGTTCTCGTTACGGACGTTGTCGATTTTCTGGGTTAACTCTTGAAGGGTTGTTTGAAGTTGAAGGATTCGCTCGATTAGCTCTTCTTTTTCTTTGTCTTCTTGTTTATTCATTTTTATTCTGAGTTTAAAAGGGAATTTTAAGAAGGTAGGGTTTTGGTTAGAGTGAATGTTTTTTATTGAGTACAACCCTTATCATAAACTCATCTCTATCATCTTTAGTCTTAGCAGAAATATTCGATTCTTTCGACTTTTCTTCCCAAATCGTTAAATTCCTAAGTATCTGTTCATAGCAAACCCTTTCAATATACTCCGATTTACAATAGTTCGAAAAAACTTCCAATAAAGGAACACAAACATTTCTCAAAAATCCAGCCTGACTTTTATTCAAATCCGTAGTTTCGCGGTCACAATACATCGAAACCGGTAATCCATTTTCCTTCTCCAAATCTCCCTGTTTAAAAAACTCTTCGCTAACAAGAGCAGTCCACTTTTGATGAATATCAAAACACTTCGCACTATGTCCAATATCAGCGCACTTCAAAGCAATGCACAAAATAAAAATCCTATCTTCAGGTATTTCTTCATTAAGATCCTGTAAAGAAGAGGCCCTCATTCTAAACCGACTGAGTAATTCAAAGTGTTTTGACATATCAGTGAACATCACAAGTTCAATCATCATTTTTCTGGCATAAGTCCATTCACTTGCCTTGAGTTTCTGAAAAATTTCATATTTGGGGTTGTTAAGTAGTTCATAAATAAGAGAACAGTGCATGTTTTCAAGTACACTGATGTCATTATAACGTAATGCCAACTCGTTTCGACTTGCCACAAGGTAACGGTTAGTGACCCCCGGGTGACCAATGTCGTGAGCCATTGTCGCTATCATGCAAACAATGCTTTCTAAGGGTGTTAAAATTGATTCTAGCTTTGAGTTTATTATGAAGCACATTAGACTGTTGAATACGCAGCAGGCATGCTTTGAGTTGTGATAAGGGTTCTCCATGTGGTAGTTCTAAGTAAGTCTTACTATCTCGATTGTCTCGCAAAGACCGAAAAAAATCTGACGGTCTACGTTTAGAACCTCGCCGATGTCCCAACGGTAGAAGAAATGCTTCCCGATTAGACTTAAAGGGTCTTTTAACTCGGATGATAGTTTGAATATGTCGAGATTCCAGTCAAAACCTATTGATTGTAATACTTCTGCTCCTGTTTCTAATGCACTCATGCTTAAACTTATTCGCTGCTTTTGGGATATTAGGTCTTTTAGGGTTAGGTGACGACTCATGTGCTTCTCGGGTACGTAGCGGGTTATTGAGAGGAAGTTTTGGGCTAGGAATTGCTTATCCTGATCATCAATATTAGCCGTATCACTAATACTTATAACCTCATCATTCACCCCTAAATGTCCCAAGTACTTCTTGATCGAGACAATAGCCTTAATCGCAGATCTAAGCCTTTCACGAATATCATTAAA
The DNA here is from genome assembly GCA_006503475.1 of Stentor roeselii. Classification (NCBI taxonomy): domain Eukaryota; phylum Ciliophora; class Heterotrichea; order Heterotrichida; family Stentoridae; genus Stentor; species Stentor roeselii. Next base: position 88,742 of record RSEH01000147.1, read on the forward strand.
AAAAATAATCCTTTTAGCATTCTTAATTTCAAGAATTACTTTATCGCATTTTTCAATAACCAATTCAGACCCACTAATCAATTCAGCATTACTAGTTCGATTCACATCATCTTTGACCTTATTTTTCAATTCTTCTTTATACATCCTGTAAAAGAGACTCATAGACCTGAGACTAATTTTATAACTTTCTACCGAATTCAAAGCCAAAACAAGAGTAATGCTAAAGTAATCCGAAAACTTCTGACCTGTATTTTGAGTCGAAGTCGTAAACTGAAATATCAAAAAGAATAGAGAACAGTACCCTGATAAAAAAAGAACAAATTTGTGACTGTCAAAAGTAACTTGACGGAAAAAAAATACAAAAGTGCAGAGATAAAGAGAAGTATTCATTGAAAAAGAGGACTTTTCGATGTTCAGTACTGAGTGCAATGCCCCTTCATGAGATATCATCAAGTAGGTAGTAAATAAAATACCGATTGACAGAAATAAGGACTTGTTTTGATAGAGCCCGAAACTTGTTTTATGGATTAACCAAAGAACTGTAAAAGCGATTGTTAGTATTAGGAATATACTCAAAATATGAAACCTCAGTTCTTTCGTTGTAATTAAATCCGTTGAATGAAATGAGATTACTGAAGAAGTAATGATTAGAGAGGTCATCGAGTAAAACACGTAAAAATAAAGCAGGTTTTGACGAAACTCTCCTGATAGTTTACGCTTGTTTTCATGAAGGTATAGAGAATCAAAATAGTTGTTTTGTAGTTCTTTGTCGTGGAATGTTAAAGAATTTGAGTTTATCGGAAGTGAAAGGTGGTCTTGAGTGTCGTTTTGAAGGATTGTGTAAATCACTGGGTTCCTGGCCTGTGTGTGAATTTCATGATTTTTGAAGTTTCTTGTTGGAAAGATTTTCATTTTATTAAGATTTAGAGCTTGTAATAATGTGCTGTTTAATGTTTATTTAAAATTTTATTCAAAAACCTGACTTATCTAGCCTTATCATTAAGATTTTCAATCCCAAGCCCAAATTACCCTTCTAAAGTTAATAAGAAAAAAAAATTAATATCTATTTTGAATAAGATGGTAAAGAAGCGGCAAGTAAAACCTATAATAAACGCAACCTTCCTATAAATGCAAATATAAGCCAACATAATTTCAGTTTATAAATCTGAAAAATTCACAAGATTTCCTAATTCATTAATATTTTTTCCACTCATTAAAAATCATCAAATTTTAACTTTAAACCCATCGTTCAAATCCTTATTTTCTAATCATTTCAAATTATTAATGAAATTTTTCTCTATCTTAACATCTGAGCACAACCTTTCCAACCTATTCTTGCCATAAGGGAGGTTTCGACATATCTCCACTAATCAATGTGACTGCTGAAACAACATCGAACTTCAAGTAGTGACACTTAAAATTTTCCATTCTTCAAAGTGCAAGGATCAATAGCAAAATTTAAAAATACATCTTATTACCTTGAAGGATACCCAGGTGAGATTTTCAATTAAAGACTGACTATTTAACAACTGTTGCACTGAAATTATGCGGATTAATATTTAGGTGGTTTCTGAACAGGAAATTAGGACTACGATGCTGGATTATTTGCCTTGCTCAGTAAACTTGGGATACATGGTTCAAATTAATAAGTAAATTATTTATTGCCTTGAAATTACACTTTTTTAAGAAGAATCTTTGAATAATTGTTTAGAATACCTGATGGACTACTTGGCAGCTTTTGTGCTGGTTTTTTGATTGAAGGGCTTCTGATCTTTGTGCTTCTGAATGTTGCAGGATTTTAAGTTTTGTTGAATCATTTGGGTTGCTCTGGAATGTTATGCATTTAGTTCAGCTTATCACAGGATTTGATGATGATGGTATATTTATGGAAGGGTACTTCTTGCCCAGAAAATCATCGTATTTGTTCTGCGGAATATACCAACACTATTTAACCAATTATGATTGCTTTAGTGTAGACCTTCCTTTCCAAACTTTCCTCTATCTTCATAATAACAGCCCTTAATAGATATTTATCCTCAGGCCCTCGAAGTGTTTACACTTCTTACTTCACTTTAGCCTACAGTCAATCAACAACACGTTCAAATGACCCTTCTCTGTTCAACAGAAACTTGCTACAGTACAGGTTTCTTAAAAATTGCCCTTTGACTTTGGAATAACCCTTCCATTAAGAATTCCATGCAACTTCCACAGTCAATTATTCTATTTTAATAATCAAAGACAAACATATACATAGACCAGCTCTTGCAGATTTAATTCGCAAGGCATCAGTCTGCAGTTCTTTCTGGGAGATACTTCAGGAGTGGCTTTTTATAATAATAAATACTTAAAGAATAAAAAATCAATTTCAAAACTCAAATCTTTTCTGCTGTTTATTTCAATACTTTAACTGAAACATTTAAAGTAATTCCCTGAAATTTCCCAAAAGTCACTATTTCTTAAAAGATTTAATTTTAAAAACTCTTAAGATTTCTTATTTATGAGATTAACTCAACCAAGTCCTGAGTCTTTAGAGTCTCTTATTCTTCTTATGAGGAGCCGAAGGTTAACAGATGCTTGACTCATTGTTGATGTTGTTTTAATTTATCTTGATAGTCTAGGGTTTAAAGAAATCTACCCTTCCGTTATTAAATGACTGTTATTCTAAGAAAAGATTATAAATTTCATGACCTCGATGAATACCAAGGAAATGTTTCATCTATCCACTCGAGCCCCTGATTACGGGATCCAAGGATACTATGTTGCCAAGACCACTAACTATTCAACTAGAGAGTCTAAGTTCACTAAAGACACTCGAAAAGACCTGGCCTATGAAAATCGAGTCCATTCCAAGGAACCTGATCCCACTAAGTATAATGAAACTCTTGAAAAAAGTGCCTTGAGGTATTGGAACTCACCCAACGGCAAGTTTTTAAAGTCGAAAAAACAGTCTATTATGGATGATGCTGCTAGTAAAGCTAAAGATACTCCGGGACCTGGAGCGTATAAAGAACAAACTAGACCTAAGTCCTGCTCAGGGGCTTTCGGGTAAGTTCTACATAGAAAAGGTGAGCGAACAAGTTACCTAGACAGTGTCGAATGGTACGCAAATGAAACTCCTTGTTCCTGGAAATATTCCCCATCTCCAGTTAAAGGACAGAACAAAAAAGGATGGTCAAAGCCAACAACAGCAAAACAAGCATCAAAAGACGCGGTGGGTCCAGGAAAATACGCTGATGGTTTAGACAAGGCCTATAAAAAAACTCACAGCTCTTCAGTTTCCCATTCTTTCACTCGATGCAGAGACAATAACAACTCAATCTACGCGAAAGTTAATCAAACTAAGTTCGTTCCAGGAGTAGGTGCATATAAAGATGCTGAAAAAGCTTTCAGTGAGTACCATGTGGTTAAAAGACCCAGAGCGGCAGTCATTATGCCTTATAAAGCGAAAGGTTTCACTGATGACCTGGTTAAGAGAAGTAAAGAGACGCCTGGGCCTGGAGCTTATTATATTGGCCCGCCAATTAAGTCGAAGAAGTAATGTTTTAATTCAATTAGTGCTCGATCTTCATTTGAGTCGACGTCTCATGTATGTTAGGTTAAATACGTCAATAAATTAATGGTCAGGAAAGAAACTCATGCCTCTAGCACGATTCCTAAAAAGTTTCCCATGACTGAGACGTTATGGGTATCTTTAGGACAGAACAAGATGCAGATGCTTTTTTTCATCATTTTTTTGTTGCTGTGTCCTTTTCTTGCGATGTTTCTTCGAGAATTTAATAAGATCTACCAGATGAGAATTGTACAACGGCCTGATTATGTGAACTGGCCCCAGTACTCAGACCTGCTGATTGCATTATCATTCTCAATGTTTCTAACCCTATCACTGTACCTAATCCAGCATTTCTTCACCAATTCCGCAATGCGTCTGGTATCCGACCGGTACACAGGTGCAGAGCGAACAGAGCGTGCAGAGCGAATGATAAAAAGTCTATTCAAAGGAGTTTTCTTCACATTCGTGGTAGGTTTCGCTTACTACATCGCAAAAGACTCTTACTTTTTCCCCCCAAGTCTTGGAGGTAGCGGAAACGTAGACGAATCATTCAGAGACACTCCGTACTTTGACCATTCAGGGATTCCTTATATCAAAGAGTACTTCATGCTTCAGTTGGGGTATCACTTTCATTCGTTGTTAATACATGTGACCGGACCGATACGAAACGACTTCATGGAAATGCTTTTACATCATTCAATCACTGTGCTTCTGGTTTCGCTCGCTTACTTGATGAACTATCTGCCCATGTCACTTTTGATTCTTTTCAGTCATGATATTTCTGACGCTTTTGTGTCGTATACTCGATTTCTTGTAGACACTAACTTCAAGTATCTCACCTTTTTTGTCTACCTCTTCCTGATGGTATCTTGGTTTTACACTCGTCTTGTTATTTTCCCGTTTGACTTAATACGAGTCAGTTGCTACACCAACCCAATGATGCACGAAATGTACGGAATTGGAATCTTAGGCGCTATGGTCCACGTTTTAGTCATTCTTCATCTTTACTGGTTCGTCTTGCTCTTCAAAATGGGACTAAAGTTCGTCAAGACTTCAACTCCTGAAGACACCCAACAGAAGTTATCTAATAACTAAGACTAATTAATATGCTTTGTTGCTCTAACAAGTCAAGTAAAAAACTCAATAACACCTTCGACCCTTACTTCTTATCTCAAAAGTACAGATTTTCGCCTAAAGAACTCTTCGAATATCAGAACCGGTACAATAGAATCTCAAAGGGAAAGGAAATGACTTTGAAAAAATTTAGAAAAAGTTTAGGAATACTTGGATTAGAAGAGACTAGTATTTTAGCTGATAGGATCTTTAAGTTAATGGATCGAAGAGGGAAAAATTCTGTTAATTTCGAGGAGTATCTGGGGTATATGGACGTTGTTATTCATGGAACGAAAGATGAAAAATTGCTTCAGTCGTTTAACTTGATTTCTTCTGGACAACCTTTGATTTCGTTTAAGGATTTCACATCGTGGATCAAGAGTGTCAAGAAAATGTCGGAAAGACTTACTGGGTCTTTTGTTGCTTGTGAAGAGGAAAATGTTCAACATCTTTTTGTTGCTGTTGATTTCAAGAAGGATGGAGCTATTGACTTTGAAGAGTTTAGGAATAGTGCTTATACACAGCCGAAGACCTTTGCAAGGCTTACTCTTTATAAGTTTGATTGTGGGGAAAAGGATCCGAGGGTTGAAGAAATTGAAACTTATAGGCAGAGACTTGAAAGTATTGAGAATAATTTACAATTTTGTATTGAAGCTTTAAAAGAAAGTGAAGAGAAATCAGCGCCAATAATCGAAATATCCTACGCAAGTGACCAATTCATCCCAGAGCGAGGGCCAATCTGCATGAACCAACTCGACTTCGAACCCGCTGGAGACCTTGACTCACCAACCAACGCAGACGTGGAAATCCCTTCAAAATCACTGAAGTCATCAGTAGTTCTCGACAAGTTGCAAGAACTATCAGCAAAGCTCGAACAACTAAAATATTCCGAGTCTCGAAGTCGAAGAACCACAGTTTTCAACGTCCCTAAAAAAAATGATGTAAAAAAAAAAAATAAAATTTCTTGGGGCGATGAAGATTGGAGCTTGATTCTTTATATGATGCTTGGCATTCAGAAGTCAGTTAAAGCGAATCTTGTTGATGGGTTTAATGTGATTTCTGAAGAAGACTTTATGAAAATCGATAAATATGACTTGAAACAAAGTGAAAAAACTACAAAATCTCATGAAAAAACTTCAAAGTTTAGAGATTTTGCACCGTTGGTATTTGCGAATATTAGGAAAATGTGTGATGTTACTGAACTTTCTTATTTGGAGTCACTTGGAGTGGAGAATATTATGGAAAGTATGATGAAGTGCGAATTTTCTTCTTTGATTGGACTTATTAGTAGTGGGAAAAGTGGAAGTTTTTTTTATTTCAGTGATAATGGAAAATATGTTTTGAAAACTTTATCTAGTGATGAGTACAAGTTTTTTAAAAAGATTTTACCGGATTATTATAATTATTTGAATGAAAATCCGTTTTCGTTGATTCCTAGGATATTTGGGTTTCATAATATCAATTATGCATCGAAAAGAAAGAATTTGAAGAAAAGTTTTATTGTTATGGAAAATTTATTTAGTAGTGGCTTGGAAGTTCATTTAAGGTTTGATTTGAAAGGGTCTACTGTTGGAAGGACTACTGATCCTAATGAGGATTTTAGTGTTGCGAGAAAAGATCTGGATTTTAATAGAGGTGGGCTTAAAATTAAACTTAGTAAAGCTACAAGAGAAAAACTCTTAACACAAATCTCAAAAGACTCATCATTTTTCGAGCGGTTAGGAATAATCGATTACAGCCTGCTCCTTGGTGTGCATAACTTAAAAGGTTCTAAAATAGACATGACAGATATAGACCACGCCTACTTAAGTTCAGACGGCCAATGCATCTACTTTATCGGAATAATAGACGTGTTAACTCAATACAACATAAAGAAAAAGTTAGAAAACGTATTCAAACTTCCAATCTACGGCAACGACATCTCATGCATCCCTCCAAAGCCATACTCAGAAAGATTCCTAAATTACATGGAATCAATCTTCGAATAACCTTAACCTAATAAATAACTTTAAACCTTTCCTTTCCCTTTCTTACCCTTGAATTTTTTTTCATATTCCTGAAGCCAGACATACTTGATTTCCTTTGTGTCATATCCGTAATCAAAGAAAAGTTCCTGCCCAACCCCGAGCTTTTCTGCGGCAAACAACAGGATCTTCACCTGCCCCTTGACAAGCCAGACCTGAGTGAAGGTGTTGTGCTCGTCGTGGCTTTTGTGGTTCACGTATCTCATCTTACTGCCGAAGTAAGTCGAGTCTATCGCCCAACGCGTGTCAGGACTTAAACTAAATATGAAGGAATGATGACGGTAGTCGTATACTGCAGCTCTTCTTTCGCTTTCGGCTTCGCCGATTATCTCACCTGTGTACTCCGTTATGTACTCGCCTTCGACACAGTTTTCTAGAACGAATAAACCCATACCTGCACCTGAGATTAATGACTGGCCTGTCGCTGTTCTTTTAATAACCCTAAGCTGATTTTTCAAATTAAGACACAAAAAACGATTTTTTTTTCTCGGGTAAAAATTTTCCTTAGTACAAAGAATACTACTGCAAAAAATACACAACTCAGGGTCACATTCTCGTTGATTAATAAGACAAACACAAGTCTTCGAATCACATTTTCCATACTGGCAGTTGCATCCTAAAAAGCGTTGTTTGCAGTTCAAAGAACAGAGACAATATTTTTCGCAGCATCGACGGGCGATGACTGTGCTGCCACTGACGTCGCCTGTGAGACAAGGACATTTATTTCTGATGGAGCATTCGTATTTGCATTTGCAGTGAGTTTCTATTACGTTTGTTAGAAGTAATTTACTTTCGTAGACTGAAGATGTGTAAAAAATCTTTCGTGGAAGTTTTGCGATTGGAAGTGGTTTCGTGTACTTTGATTCGAATGTTGTTAGGTAAGTTGCTGTTACTTTACATTGGGTTTGGGTTATTAAGGATATTGCGCAAGGGTTTGAGAGACCTTTTTTTAAGAATACTTTTATTAGTTGCTCTTGGTAGGGCAGGATACTTTTCTTGAAATTAATAGTAGTCCTACTGCAGTTTAAATGATCTTTACACCTGTATCCCTGAAACCATTTTCCCGTCTTATCCACATTTTTCAAATTACTCCACCAGCTAACCTTCCAATACTCAGGATCAATAATCGAAATAACATCTTCTTTATACTGTTCCCTAATCTTCGAATCAACCAAAGTAGCAGTTTCAGTTTCAACATCACAAGAATCTTCAAAAAAATGAGTAGCACAGGCATATCTCAAGCAAATTTGGCAAAAATTATTCTTAAAGTCCTGTTTTTTCACAATTTCCTTTTCATTAAACACATATTTTTCAATAGCCTCATTAAAAACCTGCATCATAAGTCTTTTCGACTTATTCAACTTATCAGCCAAAAGCGCAGAAGCTTTCATCCAATCTTCTCGAATAGGACAAATCTTCAAAAGACTGATGACAAGAAATTCATTGAACTGTTTATTGAAAGTAAATTCATCAGCATGAAGACTTTGATTAAAAGGATTCGTTTTATATATTTCCAAGTCACTTGAATAATAAACCTTGTTCTGAGACTCATCAAAAGGCACGAAATCAAGATGATCCTTTTCCTTAGCTGCAATATTAACAGAAGTCCTGACATAAGTAGTAGAAAAAGCTCTGGCAGGTCCAGGAATGACTTCAATTTCTGAAGTGACGACTGGAACCGGGTTTAATCTGTAGTCGATTTCCATGCAAGGCCAGTCATACAAGTTAGAAGCAATTAAATAAAAGCTTTCCTGTAGTTTAAACTCTTTGAAACTTTGAAGTACTGACAAGAAAATGGGCTGTAGTTGGTCTTCATCCATTATTACCCCCCATATTAATTATTATTCACATGCCGATACCTGGGAATGTTCTTCGACGTGTAAAAACCCAACGGCGCGAGTCGATTCGAACTTTCAGCAATCACCTCATCATAACTCTTATCCCAGCCCAAATAATGAATGTAAAGATAAGGAAACTTGTCACCATTGTCTATCTTCAACCGGACTAAAGCCACACACCAAACTCCAGCAGTGTCCAAAGCATCGATTTTTTGCCCGACTTTTGAATTTTTCAGTTTTTTCTCTTCTTTCCACTTTTCAAACTTCGCTCTTCGTTTCAGGTAATTTTTTCTTTGAGGTCCTTCCATTGAGGACTCGACCAGCTGGTCAATAGACCTGCAAGGAATGCAAGAGTTTATTGTTAGAGGCTTTCGGCATATTGGGCAGAACTTTGAGTAGATTAAGGACTGGCTTATGCAGTATTCGCAGAATGAATGACCGCAACTTGTCAGTGAACAGCTGATGATGGAGTCTGAACAAACTGGACATTCGAAGGGACTTTGGCTTTCTGAGGAAATTTCTTGTCTTGGACGCTTCAGGCCGAGGTAGGATAGGAGTTTATTGAACATTTTATTAGACTAGTTAAATTGTTTGAGTTAGAGAGTTGTCGGATAAAGATGATATCACGAATTTGGTTTCTTGATGTTTTTGTTTTAGGTGGTCTTTTGTTACACCTTCCATTAGTTCTAAGGAAGATTCTTGGAGGTTTAGACCGATTGAACGGATCACTTTTATTCCTTGGGCGTGGAGGGTTATCCAGGAGTACTTTTTGTCGCTGATGTTGAATTTGAAGGGGGACTCGATGGGCTGGTTAATGAAATACGAAAATATTTCGAAAATTGACTCGGAAATTTCCTGGAACAGTAAAGGGTCATTCACTTCAAAAGAAAGAAGACGCAATCGATTTTTTAGTACATAAAAAGGAACTGTTCCCCAAAAATCTGACTCAGTTTCAACAAACCCAGAGATTTTTCTTATAGATTTTCGCTTTTTAGCTAGTTTATTTAATTGAGTAATAGATCTTGGAGGTAATGATTCAGCTTTTTGAGAGTTTTTGATCTTTTTCTTGAATGCTGTGCATCCCATATTTATTTAATTAAAAACTCCCAATGGCGAAACATCATAATAATATAATCCATGCCAAAAAAATTCGGAACCAACAGCAAAAGCGAAGAAGCCCGAGAGCGTAAAAACGATCTAAAAAAGCAAAAGCAAGACCTGGATCGTAAACAAAAAGAAGACAAACTCTGGGAAGACAACGACAAGCAATTAAAAGCCAAAGAAGACCGTAAACGCGAACTAGAAGAAAAAAAACAGAAAGAAAAAGACCGAAAAGACGAAAACAAGCGTCTCGCAGAAGAAGAATCATCTTTATACAGCAAAAAAACCAAGTCAGAGGCCCCAACAAAGAAAACCCGAGCCCAAATCGAGTCAGCCCGATTGGCAGCGATCTCCTCGATGCAGGCCCAGGTAAAAAAAGAAGCTGAAGACAAAGAAGCCGAACTTTTGGCGAACATCGACAAAGACATCAACCCGAATCACGCCTTGAGAGATGAAGAAGCTCGACTTGCTCAGACAGGAGCTGAACTTCTTGTCGCCTCTGGAATCGACCAGGTTGTTGACTTGGCTGAAGAAGAAAAAAGTTTTAAACACCCGGAAAAAAAAGTTAAACAAGCATGGAATTTGTTTGTTGAAGAAAATTTACCGAAAGCGAGAAAAGATTATCCTAGTTTGAAAAGAAGTCAGTTGTTGCAGATACTTCATAAGGAATTTGAGAAAGCTGCTGAAAATCCGTTTAATCAGAATTTCTTGAGTTTTAATAGTAAAGTTGAGTAGTTTTTAGAGTTAATGGATGGATTTTGGAAATTGGTTTTGTTTTGAGGTTATTTTTGAAATTAATATGGGTGATTTTGGATTTTTATGTTATTTTTCAAAGAAATTTTTATATAACTTGTTAGTTTGGAAAGGAAAGTCTTCAAATTTATCGAATTTTTAATCAAATTTTTAAATTATTTTTTTTAGTAAGATTGAAGTCTTCAAATTTATCTACTTTTCAGTGAAAATTTCAAAATCGACTTATTGGAAATTTAATTCACAATAAATATGCCTAAAAAATTCGGAATAAACATAAAAAGTCAGGAAGCTAGAGAACACAAAGCCGAACTTAAAAGGCAAAAACAAGAGCTTGAAGCAAAACTGAAAGAAGACAAGCTCTGGATAGACGACGACAAACAAAAAAAGCCAAAGAAAATCGAAAAAACGAGGAAGAATCAAAAAAACAAAAACAAAAGCTCCGAAAACAAAAAAACAAACAAATCTCCGAAAAAGAAACAAAACTTTTCCTAAAAGATTCAAATCAAGAACTCCCATCAAAAAACTTAAAATCTTCTCAAATCTCAGAAAAGTCCCCAAATCATCTATCATCTAAAAAATCTTCTAAAATGCCAGAAAAAGATCTTCAAAAAACCCTCGACAAAGACATCAACCCAAACCACATTTTTCGCGAAGAAAAAAAACATTTCTCAAATTCAAATACTTTAATTTCAAGTTTTCCCCAAGAACTTTTACAGACAACAGATCAAAAGCCTTTCAAGCACCCAGAAAAAAAGATGAAACAAGCCTTCAAGCATTATTTATCAAAGCACATGAAAGCCTCGCATGAAGAGAATCCCTTTCTAACCGGAAGACAAATCCTTGAACAACTTCAGAAGGCTTTCAAGAAATCTTCAGATAATCCTTACAACCAGAACCACGTGGCTTACAACACAAAACTGAAATAATGTCTTAAACATTAAACCTTTAATATAACTTCTTAGCAAGTTTTTCTTTTCCGATACTTCGAAGTAAATTTGCGAAGTTTTTCCGAGTTTCAGTCATTTTCATGTCCTGTCCTTTTTTGCAGGACTTTTGAAGAATTTTAAAGATTTCTTCGAAGATTTCTTTTGGTTTTGATTTTAGAGATTCGAAGTCTGGCTTGAATGACTGGAATAAAAAGCTTCGGAGTTTTACTTCGATTTCCCAGCCTATTCCGTTTATTGTTATGTGAATTTTTATCTCGCGACTCACTTCCACGTCGATTAAATGACTGGAAAGAAGCCCATTGTAAGTGAAAAAGGCTTGTTGTGTCTTTAATAGTCCTAAACCGATTGTGTCATATGAACCTACACGTGGAGCCTGAAAAGCTAGATTTCCACCGACTTCGATTCTTCCGTTTTTGCAATGATAAACTATATCTGCTCCTAAAAACCCAAGTGAAATATCTTCCTGATTACCAGCTTTATTAACCTTAACCTCATAATAACCAATAATCCCAGGAGAACTTGAATTCCAATCCTTAACAATAGGTTCACAAGTAGTAATAACCATCTGAGTCTTTCCCGAGAATCGATTAAAATGAGCTTCAGGTTCAATAGTTCCAGGAGTAGGTAAAAACGAGAACCTCGGAGGAAGTTTAGAAAAAGTCAAATCAGGCAGAGTTGAGTTAGGAAAAGTATGGTTTTCAGTGCAATTACATCGAAAATGAGGAGTGATATAAAGAAGACTGAAGTACCTGTGCCCTTTGTGGAAGCTGTACTTTAGACATGCAGAACATAACGGCTCTGAACAGTCCTCGCAATAGTAAAGAAAAGGATTTTTTGTTAAGTAGAATAAGTCGTTGTTTAAGTGAGACGAGCAACTGCACTTCAGGTGGTTCGATTGCACCATGTAAGGTAGGGTCAAGAGTTCTGTTACTAGTTGAACTGTGTATTTTATCATATCTGCGAACTCGTCTTTAGGACATTTTTTACGCTTTAGGATCTGCACTAAAAGGGTTAACAGTTGCTCCATTTTGTCGATTTTGAAGTAGTAAGGCACGTCGATCAATGACTGGATTATGTGAGTCGGCTGGAATAGCTCTAGGCTGTAAATCTCTTCAATTAACTTTAAAGAGTTTGTACCGTAGTTTGACATGGTATCCTTAATAAACCCTTTCAAATAAGGACTTTTTCTGCAGCATTCTAAAGTCTTAGCTAAAACATCCGTATCATACAAAATCTGCATGACAGTTAAAGTATTCTCACACATAAAATCTAAAATAAAATCCAAAAAAGATTCATTATGTGGGTCAATAAGAGTAGTCGTATAAACCAATCCAAGAATTCCAAGTTCTCCTAACTTTTCCTTAAAAATATGATCCTTCGGTTTCTGCTTCAAAATCTTAAAAAACGCTTCTAACAATCCTTTCTGATTTTCCCAGCTAATCTGCAGACATTCCTCAATAAAAAGCCAAAACAAGTTGTTATCATTCAAATAAAGATAAACCTCATGCTCAGTCTTACTCAAAATAAGCAGCTGTTGAAGAACCATGCTTTTCATTCTATAATCAGTGAAAAGAAGTACAGAATGAAGCACTTGCAAGTCCTGCACAGTAGACTTTTCAATAATTTCATATTGTCCTTTGAAGCACCCTTTCCAAAGCATTAAAGTCCTGTCCTTGAACACGGAAGGGTCTTCAGAAAACAAAAGAAAAACCACTTTTTCCAACGCAGGGTCCGGGTAGACCAATTCAGGCATTTTCAAAGTCAAGCCATTAGAAACCCTTTCTTCTGACTTCTCTGCAATACTCTTAAAAGTCAAAAAAACCGCCCACAAGTCACTTTTCTTAAAATTCAATTTTTTTTCTTTCTTTAAAAGCACTGCCTGGCTCACTGGCGATACTTTCAAACTATAAGCCGTGCCTTTCACATCAAATAAATGAGGACCTACTTTCTGCCGACAGACAAGAACCGTATTCGGAAAAATACAGCCGATTTGGGTACTTCTCGCATGAACATCTTCAATGATTTCAATCATCGCAAGAAGAATGCTAATAAAATGATGCCTTGGCATCACTTCCTTAATTTTTTCAGAAGCTTTTCTCAATTGTTTCAGACTGACACAAACAAGTGAAGGAGTCACTACAACTAAAAACCACCTTCCTCGATCAAGTACTTCAAACGAGTCAAAAGTTTCTAAAAGGGCATTTGACTGGCATTTTCCTTGAATCTGGAGCAAAGACCTGGAACCTTGCTGAACTTTTGAGAAACTTCCACAAGGGAGAACTTTTAAATGATGCTCGTTTTTTGACTGGTCTATGCAGAGGAAGGTGTTTAATGAAAAAGAGTACCTGTGGGTTAAATGGTACTCTTGCTGTGAATAAGGGTTGATTAGGACTTTTTTTTCTGATAGTTCTAACAACTCAGAGTGTTTTTTGTTCAAGGCTTCGTCGAAAATATGAGAAAAAATCTCTTCCATGGATTATTATTAAGACCAGGCGGAATAGTAACACCCTGTTATCAAGTCGTCCGAAGGGTACAGCACGTGACCTGCTAAAGATAAAAACTTGGAATAGTCAATCTTTGAGTCTTCTTTTAATATCATGATCTTGTTTATTAAAGCTTCCTTGGTATCTTGCTCTTCTATTGGAAACTCTTTAAGGAGAAGTGAAATCTGAATTTCTAATTCAGATAAAGACTTCTGGAAAAATGATTTTTCAGATTTGAACCTTTCAGGTTCCTTTAAAAACTTTTCTTCAAAAATCTCAATTGCATAGAGCATGCTTTTGTAACTAGTCTCCAGATATTTATGGATAATGTAACAGGAATGAACATCATCCTGAACATATTCCATGATTTCTTGAAAAAAGTTCAGTTTTTCTGCACGGACATCAAGAATTATTTTAACCTTTTTGTATTCATTTTCAATATCATTTAAAACTTGATAATTCTCAGGGTGTTGAAAAATGATTTTTTCATTAGTCTCTACAAATTTAAAGTCTTCCAATTGAATCAATTTTTTTTCAGATTCAATTTTTTCAAGATTTTCCGAAACAGATCCAATGACTTCAAATTCTTCAGAGTCGATCGAATTATCAAGAATCTCAAACTCCTCAGCAAGAAACTCATGACAAATAAGTTCTTCATAGTCCGCCCGGTCCTCTTCTTTAAAAACAATCATTCGTCCTAAAAACGACTTCGCCTCTTCTGAAAGTTTATCATTATCCAAAAACTGTGAATTTTTCTGAAGAGTTTTCAAATCCTCCAAATTATAACAACTAAAAAGTGGGACTCCCAAAAGAATCTCATAGCAAAGTATCCCCAAACTCCAAACATCTGCTTTAAAGCTGTAGTTTTGGCCTTCGAGTATCTCTGGAGCCATGTTGATTGGAGTTCCGACTCTTGACTGTGCGACTGACCCTGGGTTAAGTTCTTTGGAAAGGCCGAAATCGCAGAGTTTTATTTCAGCTGTGTCGGGATCGGAGTCTGTAAGAAGAATGTTTGCTTTTTTTAAGTCGCGGTGAAGGATGTTCTTGTTTTTTAGTTGGATTAAGGTGGAAATTATTGTTTTTATCCAGTGTTTTTTGCGGTCTTCTGAGATTGTTTTTCGTTTTAGCATAAATGACTCGAGATCTCCTCCTTTGCAGTAATCGGTTACTAGGTATAAGGCTTCTTCTGTCGTTATTATGTCGTATAGGCGGATCACTGAGGAAATTTTTAAAGATTGTAGAACTTTTGTTTCTGTTTCTATGAGTTTTTTTTGGGATTTACTTATTGATGTGGTTTTTATCTTTTTTATCGCAAATTCGAAGTTGTTCTCGTCTTTTGCGTAGTGGACGACTCCGAAAGATCCATTTCCAATGACTCTATATAAGGTATAATTTTGTATTGTTTCCATTTATATTTTAATGAATATATAGTATAAAAACTTATATTTTTCTTTTTGGGCCACAAATCAACCTCTAGTACCCACACCAAATCACCCTCTTAAACTCGACCAAACCATATCCGAATAACATCCGTAACTTTCATTACGGTAATACAATTTTACTTAATTCTCTAAGAATTATCGAATTGAAGCATTTCTTCTTATCCTCCTCAGGGTCATTTTTTTCACTAGTCAATTCATTCGAGGTTTCAGCATGTCGAGCCATGATATGCGCTTTGAGGTTTCCAGACTGAGTGAAAGCTTTAGAGCATCCATGGGCACTACACTGAAAAGGTCTTTCCCCAGTATGAATCCGCATATGAGTCTTCAGGTTATAATCGACTGAAAACGACTTTCCACACAAATTACAAGCAAAAGGTCTTTCACCAGTATGAACGAGCATATGTCGCATTAACTTTGACCTTTCACGAAAGCCTTTAAGACAGACTCCGCATTCTTTAAGCACCTGTTCAGCCATTTTATATCAAGTTTAGCTATGGACAATTAAAGACGCAACCCACAACATCTCTTTTTCGCAGATTTTTTCGGCTTTTTATAGTCAGTTGAATCTGTGATTGAGTTTTCGAAGGTGTTGCCCTTTTGAGTAGGAAGTTCTATGAATGAATCTTCACAATATTCTTTATATTCTAAGATCTTCGGGTCTGGGGAGTAGCAGTGACTTGCTAAGAAACTATCACCTAAAGTACCAGAAAAAGTCTCTTTTTTCTGTTTTTTTTCCTTGTTTTTCAAGTTTTTCAACATCGTGTCGCAGATACTTAGCTCAGAAGCTACAACTTCTTCTTTTTTTAACTGTTTTTTTAAGAGTTTTTTTTTAATTACCTGGCATTTTTCCTGGATTTCACTGCATTGTTCAAGTTCTTCTGTGATTTTCAAGATGTTTTTTTGAAGGTCTTGATGTTGGAGGTAAATTGAGTTGAATTTAGAGTTTAAGGTTTTTAGCTCTTCAAGGCTAGAGTCAAGAGTTTTTTGAAGTTCCAAAATGAAAAAAGCTGTGAAAAACCAAGATGAAAGTGAAGAAAAGTCTTCAGGGACTTTTGAGTCTTTTAGTCTATAAGCAAGTCCGTGTTTTTTCATGATCATTGAAACGAATTCAAAAGTTTCTTGGTCCACCTGACTCGGTTCAAAGGACTTTAAATATTCTTTCAGCCGAAGAGAGTTCTTGCCGATGGTCTACTTGTCTCTTACAACAAAACTTTCCCAGGACGTGTCGTTTATTCCGATGAGTTTGCATATTCCTGAGCAGATGTCTAAAACGATTTTCCATGGTTTCAAGTCTGTCATTATCGTCATATTCGGCGCGATTGCTATTGTTTCTGTCAGATATTCCAACTCGTATTCATATTCGAGAAGCTTGTCATCCACCGCCTTGCATCTCGCTTCGATGTCTTGAATCTTTTCAGATATTTTCAGTTTTTGTTGGGACATGTGAAGGAGGTCGGCTTTAAAGCTCCAAAGTTTCAGTTTACCGGATTCGTGGAATTTTAGACAGTCTTTTAAGATTTTTTCTTGTGTTTTAAGGGATTCTTTGGATTCTGTCATTCAGATGATTATTAGCAGGATGATGGGGAGAAACGGTTCAAGGGATTGTTGGGTGAATGGAGGATTGAACTACTGTTTTAGTTTTGGACTGGAATATGGATCATATAAATCATGGGATTATTAGATCATCGAGAATCACCTGGCTACTCTCCGAAGATGGATAAGTTTATGCCGATTTATAACTTTGCCTCCAAGTTCATGTCGATCAGAAAGTCGAAAGTCGTGTCAAGTTCTCCAATCATGACTACCCGTCTTTATGCGTATCACTTACTCGTTCAGCAAGGGCTACCTGGGAACGTTAAAGTCGTTGTTGTTCTCTTGAGTTTGGCCACTCCTATCATTACTCTTCAGCTCTTATCAAGCAAATACCATCCTCATTGGAAAGATCCATTAAGGGTTTAAATTAGTTTACTTAGCTTAGTTATGATATCATAGAATTAATGTAAATTTTTATTGTTTTCTATTCAATAATGAAGCCAATGATATGATTTAAATAATTTCCTTTTGGTAAAACACAAAGTTTTTTATATTTTTTATCAAATCAAGATAAAATACAATAGTAATGATGATAATATTGATGTTGAAGTTTTTAGAGTCATATTTGAACTGCAGCCAAAGTGTAACCTATTTTACTTCGGCCTTACCAGATTATCCATAATGGTTACAATAAATGTGTGATAAGACTCCTTGGACACAATTCGTAAGAATTATCTAGGAAGATGAAGCTATTGAAAATATTATCAATGAATTTCCTGAAGATATCGATTGGAAGTATGTAGAAAGTACTTTAATCCTCAATTATGGGATTAAAAACAGGACAGCTGAGCAATGCAAAGAAAGATGGATTAACAACCTAGACCCTAGCTGCAAAAAAAAGGGTTGGAGTGCAGAAGAAGATAATATAATCTTTAACTTTCAAAAGAAAATCGGAAATAACTGGTCACAGATCACGAAATTTTTAGTTGGTAGATCAGAAAATACTATAAAAAATCATTTTTACGCAACTATTAGAAGAAAAGTTAGAATTTTCAACAAGTTCCATGATGAAAAAATCACAGCTCCTTTAAAGGATATTTTAAAAAATCAGGAACTTATGGATGTTTTAATTAACCAGCCTGAAAAAAATACTAAACCATCGAATTTTCAAATGTAAATCAAACTTAGAAGAAAATCATTAAGGATTGAAAAGATGCAAAAGGATATAACCAAAAGCGATGTGGATATAAATGATTATGATAAGTTTGATCTGAAATGTTCTGGTGAGACTTGTCCTACTTTAGATGAATCTCCATCCAAACTATTGCAAACAAGCAGTTTAACTTCTTTTTCAGTTCCAGATCACTTTCCAAACCCTTTAAAAACCCATGCAACTCCTCAACAAAAAACCTATTTCCCAAGTTTCACTCTAATGACAAGTTTCGAATTCCACCATTCAGAACCCATAACTAACCCTAATATTTTTTAGCTAAAACAATAACATCCTTCAAATAACTCAAGTCCCTTCCCCACATGAAAGTGGCATGTCCAAACCTAAGTTCTTTATCAAAAACAACAGTCTTCTTATCTAAATTCTCCCTAAGCCACTGCACATCTTTACCATCAGCAAGTCGATCTAAACTTCCTGAAAACAAAGCAACAGGTCCTTGAATTTTAGTAAAATTATAAACAGGAGGTTCAAAGCTTCCATATTTTTTCTTATTCTCCAAACTTCCATAATCAAATTTCTTAACCTGGTAATTTTCATAGTTTACCATCTGTTGAAAGTGCTTCATGTTCATCACACTCGTGCCTCCTGTCTCATGAGCAAGGATCACAGGGAACCTTTCAACGTTATCGACTTCATCGACTTGCATATCAGCGTAAAATCCAATTACTTTATCACAAAATTCTCCAAATTTCTGACAGACTATGTAAAATAACAGGTTTGTTTGCATGTTTGGAAGAAATTCATAAACGTTGTTCATTTCGAGGATGTCAAAAATTGGGAATTCTTTCATTTTTTTTAAAAAGTCGACTTCGATGTTTTTTACTGATGCCACTGGCCCGAGTGCTATGAAAATGTTGATTTTTTGAATAAATGACGGGTTTTCGGAGAGATGTGCGAACATTTGAAGTGATCCTTGGGAATGTCCCACGTAGGTCAAACGGGATTGACTTGTCTTTGATAATACGAAGTTTATCATGGATGGAAGGTCGTAGTCTGCCATGTGCATCCAGGAGAATTCCCAGTATTCTTTGTCTTTTTGTGAATCTAACCATTTGTGACCTAGGCTGTGGAAACTGCCACGAGAGTTGCCTAACCAGATATCGAAACCTGCATCGCTTAAGATAAAGGCTGGCGCTGGTTCATTCATAATCCAAGTATCAGCCAAGTCAATCAGCCCATGCTGCAAGAAAACAACCGGTTTCTTTCCAATTTTTTCCTTAACCCTTCCGGGAATTCTAAACAATGTCAGAATATACCCATCTTCAGTAGTGACTTCATAAGATTCAACAAGAAATCCCTTCGATTTGCAGACTTCCTGAAAAGTTCTAAGGGCATCAAGATAGTCCTGAGCCAAACTAAGAGTAAGAAAAAAACTCACCATAATCCAAATCATATTTATTAGTCAATAATAAATGGAACAAAATAAAAACTCTTCCTTTATAAAAAGTTTGAGAAGCAACGTATTTGAAACTCTTATGAAAATCCAGAATGACAACCTTCAAGACCTAAACTCGCCTAAAGCACTAGATTTGGCTTCTTTAATCAATCAGAAAAGTTCCCCATTGCCAGTTTCTCCCAGAAATCCTAAAAACCTTGAAAGAACTTTCGGAATGAGTGATGTTCAACAGAATGCAAAAAGAAAAAATGAACAAAAAGTAGAGGAAAAGGACTTGAAGAATGCTAGACTTAAACACTTTCAGACTTCTGTTAATGATGGAAGAATTTCACCAATGCAGAAATTTCCACAGGTGTTAAGTCCTGCATCTGAAATGGATTTAGAGGAAAGTGAACAAAGTTCTGGACATTGGACTAGAGAAGATGTGTATATGCAAGGAATGCGAAAATCACCATCAGGGAACTATTTAAACACAAGTCGTGACTTATTAGATTACAAGAACCTATACGAAACCGAACTAAAAAACAAGCAATTCTTCCAAGAAAAGTACAAAACCGCCACAAAAGAAAACGAATCACTTAAAAGTGTCAATAATAGTCTCAAGGCCGAACTAGAACTCGAAAATTCCGCAAACGAGCAAAAAACTCTTCGTCTTTTAAACGAAATAAAACTCTTAAAATCCAAAACTCTTGAACTCGAGGCAAAACTTCGAAAAGCATCGAAACCGAAAGATCCAGTTCCTGAGATAAAAAAGTGGGGCGCTGAAGTGAACGAGAAAGAAATAGAAATAATGACCAAACAAGAGATTTACGATCAACTTTTATTAATGAAGCAAAATAACGAAAAATTATCACAAAAAATACTGGACCAAGCCGATGAGTTATTCGAAAAAAACAACGAGTAATCCTCAATCAGAATAAAACAACTTTTAGCCCAAAAGTCAAGTCTTTTCAAAGAACTTAACAATTTACATGAGCAGAACTCAGAGTTAACAGGGACTCGTGAACATGTTTCTACTTTGATAAACATTATCAGGAAACTAAAAGGTAAAATTCACAACATCGCTGATATCTATAAAAAATTCAAAGGACATGAAGAAGAAAGTGTTGAAGAGAAAAATACTGATGAGGTCCTCGATTCAATCACTAGACTTTCAAACATCGTTGATAAAAAACTTCAGAATATTTCTCAGAAAAAGAGAAAAAATCAACTCGAACTTGTAAGATCTTTCGGCGGAAGCCAGTTGGTTTATCACTTGAAAGGCAAGATTGATAGTTTAATATCTAATAACACTTAAAAAGACTGCTCAAATCTTCCTTTTCTCTTAAAAATTTCAGTTGTTCTGAAGTTTCTCGACTTTGTTGACTCATACGTCGAATCATCAAAGACTTCTCCTGGTTTGACTGTTTTTTCAAAGAAATCTCGGCAAGGATCTCTCGCTGAAGGCTTTGTAAAGAATCGATTCGATTTTCAATGTTTTTTAATGAAGACTTCTCACATTCGAATTCTTCTGTCATTTTCAAGTAGTTTCCCTTTAAAGACTCGTATTTTGTGGAAAGTTTTTCTTTTAAGGATGACTTGAAGTTGTCTTGTTCTGTTGTTGAGGAGGAAGACAGAGATTTTTGGGATTCTAAAATTTTTTGAAGGGACTGTACGGATGATGTGTTTTGGAGAAGGGTCGATATTGAAGAGGATATTTTTTCTGAGTTTTCTTTTAGAAGAGATGGAACTGGATTGTTCTCTTTGGAGGATGTACTGACTCGCATTTTGGAATTTGAATGGACTTTTGAACCGGCTAGATTCGAGGCTTTGAATCTGAAGGACTTTGGGATATGGTCTATGCAACGGGCTGGAGCTCTTGGGAAGATTGGAAGTGAACTTTTTCGAGACATTTATCATTTTGAATAAATTTCACTAGGATTTTAAAAAAGTTTAGCGGAATCGAAATGCAATCATTAATAAATTATTTGAATTTACATATTTCAACACTTATAATCCAAACATTCAACAAGTGATATCTCTAATTATTATTTATAAATTAAACAGGTTCCAGCGCCGTACCAGCCCTGATTTTCGCAACATAATTCCTATCAATCCCATTCGGCACTCGATTCCTGAAGTTAATACTAGTATCCCTAAAATTCCTAGTAGTAATCTGAGCCTTCGGCGAGTTACTCTGGGCATAAATTCTAATTCTCTGAGTATTTTGACTGAAATTATTATTTCTCGACTCTTCTTCATGATTGTAAAGTTTTTTAATACGTGCATTGACCGAGTTCCTTTGTGCGATTTTCGCAATTGTTTTAACAGGCTTTGATTCTTTCTGGGCTCTCATCAAGAGAATGAAATAAGTGGCAGTGTGGTTGTTGAACTTGTTGCCTGCCAGACATTCTCGAGTGTATTCTGTGTCAAGGCCTAACTTTTGCATGCTTTTAAGGACTTCTTCGTCGGATTTGTTTAAGTAGCTGATGCTTTTTTGCATCGTTGGATTACTGAACTTGTTGAACCAGGAGTGTGACCTGATCTTGTCTAGGGTTAGACGGTTTTCAGGAGAGATGTTTAGGATTTTTTTCATTAGGTCTTGTGCTTCGATACTCACCCATTTTGCGCATTTGTAGTGACCTGACATTATTTTTTTGTAGAGGACTGATGTGTTTGGGTCTTCGAAGGGTAGGTACCCACAAATCATAGCAAACAAAATAATTCCACAACTCCAAACATCCACACTTTTCCCCTTATACTTTTTTCCAGCAATCATTTCAGGAGCAGCATAGCAAGGTGATCCACAGGCCGTTTTCAGTAAATCATTTCCATTATCCAAGAAGCTAAGTCCAAAATCGACGATCTTAATATTGTTATTTTCATCCAGTAGTAAGTTTTCCGGTTTCAAGTCTCTATGAATGACGTTAATTTTATGCAAATATTCAAGTCCAGCCAATATCTGCGAGTAAAAATGCCCAGCTTGTTCTTCAGTGAGTCTCGACCTGGCAACAATATAATCAAACAGTTCTCCGCAAGGTACAAATTCCATGATCAAGAAGATAGTCTTCGAAGTTTCAATGATTTCATAAAGTTTCACAATGTTTGGATGGTTCACCAACTTCAAAATTCGAATTTCACGTGAGACTCTTTCAACATCTGAAGAGTCTTTTATACGACTTTTTTCTAATACTTTTATTGCAACCTTTTCACCTGTCGGCCCGTGAATACCTAGCTTCACCTTTCCGAAGGTGCCTTTGCCGATTGTCTTTCCTAGAAGGTACTGACCGACTTTCACTGAGTTTTGGATTTTCGACCTCTCTGCGTCGAGCATTTTGAAATTAGAATAAGGGTTGATAATTAAGGAATTGGATTTTAGAGATGGAGGATGTTTGGAGTTGCTCGGATTTTGGTTTATTGGGTGGTGAGGTTTTTTTTGGATTTTTGGGGAATTTTTAGGTGATTTTGGGTTTAGGGATTTTTGGGTTTTTTATAGGGAGCGAAGGGTTTATAGTTGGATTAAGTTTTTAGTGGGTTTTATAGGGAATTTTAGGGTAAGGAATAGGGTTGGTTTAAGGATTTATTTAGATATTTATTTAGATTGGAAAGGTTTTGATGATTATATTTGTTTTTTCTTTTTAGTATTTTGATTTTGGGATAGTTTGAATCTAGAAAAGTTGGATTTGGTTTTTTTAATATTAATTTTGATAGAGTAAAAATAATATATTTGTATTGATTAATTAAAAATTTATAACCTTGTACCTAATATTTTAGTTAATAACTATATACTTGCTTGCATTAATGATTGAATTTTCAAATAAATAAAAAAAATCTTCTGCTAATAAACATCAAATCATCAGTAAATTGCTAAATATTTTTAAATTAAATCAAACTATATAGTTTTTCAATATAAGCCATACTTATGATTAATGAATTTTATATTATAAATTATTTCTCCTCTTTCTTGAAGCTGCTTAAATTATTAAATAAATTATTTTTTAACATTAGTATACAAATGAAAAAGTTTATAGTTTAACGCCAGTTGTTTACAGATCATGAATATCTCTTAAACTTTAAATAAAAACTCTAATGTCATAATTTTAATCTAATCTTATAATTGAGCTGATTGTGGAATCGTTTCTGGAAAGGCTTTTGTGTTAAATCTTAAAATTTTTCTCCTGTTATTAAACAGAGTATCAATAATCTCCCGTGTCCTAAAAACCTTTTCAGAAAAAATTTTTTTTTGATGTTTTGCTTTAAATTTCTCAAAATATCCTTCAAACACGCCCATTAACAAGGCAAACATCTCCATAATTCCAAAAGTCGACCCAATAAGTGCTCCAAGATAAAGAAAAAGTGACGAAGTAATGTTCCTAGCAGTGACAAGAGCAGTGTTGCTTTTTATCATTTGAATATGAATGTTCACAGTAGAGTCAGTATACATTCTAATTAAGTTTACCCTTGACTATCGATTGTAGATCCGATTGTGTGACTATTTGTATCGAATAGATGATATCCAGTTGATTTACTTGGCCATTCTGAAGAATCTGAAGAAAATATCTGAGTAATTATTACTGAAGGAATCAGCTCAAACTTAAAAATGGAAGGACTCCCTCCTTTAAAGATCAAAGTTTCATTTTCCGGAGATATGTTAATAAAAACTTTGCTCTCTGCTTCTGGAATAGAAGACGAAATCGAGACATTTAATGAAATCGAGCTCGAATAAGCCAGAATATCATTGAAGATCATAATGATAGTTCCATCAGAAACAAGGTCAAAATTGCTAAATTTTCTAATAATCAAGCAATCATCTCCTATCTGTTCACATTTAGTTGAAGAGTCCTTATATTTTACCCCACTTTCATTAAAGTACTTTTCATTCATGCATTCATTGTTGCCTGTTGTGCAAGTAGTTGAAAAACTGTTGAGTCTCAAGTGAATCGTTAAAATCTCTGAAATTATTTTTTCTTGTCTAATAATACTAGGGACCAAGGTTTTAGTTTCCGTGATATTCCCAGTAAAATACAGGTAAAGGCCGAAGAACACTGATATAAAAGCAAATAAAATAAAAACAGATGAAAAAATTCCTCCAATAATAGTTTTTCTGAAAACAACTGGGTGATTTAAAGGATTTTCATGTTTATCAGTGAAAATATCAAAAAATTTGATAATTTTTCTGAACCTTTCCGATGATATTAGTAGAAAAATTATAAACAAGTAAAAAATAATGCAAACTCCGAGTACTTGGTACATAAAATTCTCGTATTTTTCGTTATCGCTTGACCAAGACTCGGGCTGTAGACTTTGGTTCTCATGACTTATAGGCTTTGACTTTGGCATCTTTGACCCAATTGGACAAAATGTGTTAACTGGGCAGATTTTACAGTAAGTTGCTCCTAAATGATCGTTGAAAGTTCCGTAATCGCAAAACCAGCATTTGACTACACTTGAAGCTCCATAAATATTTGAAAAAGTACCTGCTGGGCAAGGTATACAAGTTTCATTCATGAAATATGTTCCAGGTTGGCATAGTTTGCAGGTTTTTTCGAAAATACCGTTTAAACAAGACATTTTTACCTCTCCGGTGTTGAAGGAAAACTTGTACAGGGAGTTGGTTCCGTCATTTTTTAGTCTTGAATTGAAAAAACTTTTGACTCCTCCGAAGATGTACAGGGAATCTAGAACTTGAACTGATGAGTGGGAAAAGAGTCCAAAAGAATCTGAAAATGAATAGTGTTTTGAATGATTAGTTTTTATGTTGAATGAATAGATTGAGTTGGACACTCTTTTAGCATCAGTTAATCCTCCAATTATATGAAACCAGTCATTATCAACAACCAGATCAAAAAACGAAGGAAAAAGAATTCCAGAACAATTTAAAACCTTTGCATTCACCTTCAATTCTTCAGTAAACAATTGAGAAAATTCAATTTTTATGATAGAATTAATAGGATTATGCTGTTTTGTACTTCCACCCACCAGGAAAACTTCAAAATTTTTTCCAACTTCTCTAGAAAAGCACTTAAACCCAATCATTTCTTGTGGAAGTTTATAGTTTACTACATATTCCTTATAATTCGAATAGTCAAAAACCACAATATCCCTAAAGACCTGAAAATCATTTTCTCCTCCAATAATGAACAACTTACTCTCATAGGTAACAAAACAGCTTCCAAATCTGGGGAATTTTTCGAAAAAAGGAACAGGAAACTCAACCCACAAGTTTCTGCTGATATCATATAAATACTGGTCTGAAAAAATCGAGCTTCCGTCTCGGCCTCCATAGAAAAGAAAGCCTAGATGTCTTAAATTAAGTGAAGCCATTAGTTCTCTTCCTTTAGGGGCTACCCCATCTGGATTCATCTCTGTCCATTCAAAAATATTAAAATTGAACTTTCAGACATCATTTAAGTACTTTTTTTCATTTGTAACTCCTCCAAATATGTATATTTCGTTGTCGAGGGCGTAGCTTAAGTGGTTTTTACGTGGTTCAGGAGCCTTTGTTGGCGGTAACACTTGAGTTCTGGAAAGGACATCAGAGTTTAGGTTGTATTTTTGAATTGAATTTTCTAGACTAGTCGAAGTGCTGCCTGATATGAAGTAAAAGTAAGGACTTATCAGCATTGTACTTGAACCTTGACGAAAGTCTTCAAGACTCATTTCTTGAATGTTCCAGATGTTCTTTTGGAATGAATACGTTAGAATACTTGCGAGTCTTTCAAGTCCTGCGCTAATCCCAAAGAAAATAAAGAGATTATCTTTGAAGACTGTTGATTTATGGTCTCGTCTGCCGTCTGGCTTGTATCCCGCTGTTTCTATCTCGAACCACCTCAAAAGCTTCAAATCGAAACGAAAGAAGTACTTCCCTGTGTCCATCTTAGGAATCCCGAAAACAAAAAGACTCTCATTAAAATAGTCAATCGAATGACCAGTTATTTCTCCAGGTCCTTCTCCATCGTATTCAACTTCTTCCACATTCATACTTTCAACATCAAGCCTAAATTTAACTTACAAGTAAAGTCTCTTTGAATCTCCTTCATTCCCTATTCCACCATGAATCCCTAGAATACTTTTTCCATTGTAAGAAAAAAAGGTTGAAGCTGAATCAACAAAAGCATCAATTTTTTTTCCTGTGAGAGTTTCCAGTTGCCACTCTTGAGATTGTAAGTCAAAACTGTAACAATCAGAAAATAGTTGGCTTTGGGTCGACCCGAAGAACAGAAAAAATTTCTGGTTGAAGATGAAAGATGTTGAAGAATGAAGACCAGGTGGAGAAAGTGATGACTTTGATTTGAACTCACCCCACTTTGAGGAATTGAAGTCGAAGTAGTGAAGAGTAGAAAAAATCGATGAAAAATCGGTATTTGTCCCTCCGAAGACTATGGCTTGGGATTTATCTTGGTAGTATGATGCTGTGCTGAAGATTGAACTTGAGGGAGTAGAGATTGATGATAGAATTTCATGGAACTCGAAACTCTTTACAGTATTGAAAAAAAAAATATACGTAACTAGTTGAGTTACTGACATTTTTATATTACTTTGTTACAGATTTGCAAAGTTTAAAATTATTTTATCAAATAAGTTTCAATAGCTCAATCATATTTGCGCTCGAATTTTCTTTCAAATCTTTCATAAATTGGAAAAGCTTGTATATTTTTAGTATTTTCTGATATTTCTTAATACTCAGTTAAATTATGAACATAAAGTTTAAGGGAGTGTTTTTAAATATCATACCAATTTTAATAAGAAAAAAATCCTAGCTTTAACATTTATGCTTATATTTTCCTTTTTATTGTTTAAATTTGTTATATGTACTAAATTAACTGCAGATTTGTTTAAGGTTATAATTGTAATTTCTGAAGCCATTCTATATCTTCATTTTTCCAAATTAGGAGTAAAATTCCTTAATTTTCATTATTGGGCTTCTAATTTATAAAGTGAAATATATACTCTTAATAGGCCTTTTTTATAATGTTCTAGTGATAGTGAACAAAGATTTAATTAGAAGTAAGAATTTATATTTGTTATCACAATTAAAGCATATCTTTTTTGGCTTTCAGTAATTTAGATGGAAAGATAATTATAAGATACTGAATAACTTTTAATTCAAGCAATTTAATCAACTATTATTCTTGAAATCTTGATGATTATTCTTCATATTTTCAAAATTTTATACTAATCCATATTATCTTCTAATTCTAAATGCGAACAGACTGTGCAGTTGATTCTGAGCAGGCCTTTCGAATAAAGCTTATACTTTTGTTATGATAGAAAAGAATATCTGTAATATTTCGTCGTGATTTTAAAATTTGTTCGGAATAAACCTTTTTATTATGCTTGTGCACAAATTTATCAAAGTATCCCTCAAAAAATCCCATCAACAAGGAAAAAACTTCAAGCATTCCAAAGGTTGATCCAAGTAGAGCTCCAAGGTAAATGAAAAAAGATGAAGTGATGTTTCTGATAGTTACCAGAGTAGTACTGCTCTTTTTGATCTGAATATCAATTTTCACTGTAGAATCGGTGTATATTCTAATTAACTATACCCTTCACTATTTGTCGTAGAGCCTAAAGTGTGAATATTTGTATCCAGTAAATGATATCCTGTTTGTTTACTTGGCCAGTCAGGAGAATCTGAAGTAAATATCTGAATAATAATTACAGAAGGAATCATCTCAATTCTATATATCGAAGGACTTCCTCCTTTAAAAATCAAAGTTTCATTTGGAGGATTCTGGTAAAAAAAGACTCTACTAGGTCCTTCCGGAATAGAAGACGATATCGAAAGATTCAAATTTATCGAGCTTGCAAAAGCCATAATATAATTAAAATTGAAAAATATGCTCCCATCAGACACAACATGAAAATTTCTAAACTCTTTAAAAACCAAGCAATCATCACCAATTTTTTCACATTCAGTAAAAGACTGATCATACTTGACCCCTTTATCATTAAATATCCTTTCATTCATGCAGGTCTTATTTTCAAAAGCACAAATCGATCTAAAAGTATTAAGTCTAATCTCAATTCTTAAACTTTTCGCAATAATTTCTTCATCAAGGGTAATACCTGGAACAAGAGTTTTATTTTCAGTGATATTTCCCACAAAATAAAGATAAATTCCAAAAAACAAGGTAATACCAGCGAATAACATAAAAACAGATGAAAAAATTCCACCAATTAAAGTCTTCTTTAAAATAACAGGTTTATCAAGAGGTTTTTCATGCCCATCAGTAAAAATATCAAGTTTAACCAAGAATTTTCTAAATTTATTGGTTGATAAAAGTATCATCATAATCAAGAGGTAAAAAATAATACTTGCCAGAAGTACTCGATACATGAAACTTTCATAAACCTTTGTTTTGCTAGTCCAAGCTTCAGGCTGCAAGTCTTGATTTTCCATTTTCTGAGTTCTCGGCCTTGGGTTACTTGATCCAATAGGGCAAAAGGTATCAGCTGGGCAGACCTTGCAATGAGTTGATCCTTTTTTATCAGAAAAAAATCCAAAGTTGCAAAATCGACATTTTGTTACTCTTGAAGCTCCAACAAGTTCAGAGTAACTACCTTCCATGCAAGGTGAGCAGATACTATTATTGAAAAAAGTACCTGGAGGACAGAGTTTGCAGACTTTTTCTTTCACACCGTTTAAACATGACATGTTTTGTACTTTTTGGTCGAAATGAAACTTGTAAAGGGAGTTTGTTCCTTTGTTGTTGAGCCGGGTGTTAAAAAAACTTTTCACTCCTCCGAAGATGTAGATTGAATCGAGCACTTGAACTGCTGAATGAGAAAAAAAACCGAATTCATTTGAAAATGATTGGGTTTTTAAATCGTATGTGTTTAGGTTCAAGGATATGATTGAGTTTGAAACTCTTTTAGCATCGGTCAGACCACCGATTAGATGGGCCCAGTCATTGTCAACCACCAGGGCGAATGAAGATGGAAGAAAAATTCCGGATTTGCTTAAGATTTCTGTTTTAAACACTAAATCGTCAGATGATAGCTGAGAGACTTCTATTTTTATCATGTAGTTTATCAAGTGGTTTTCTGGTGTGCTTCCTCCGATTAGAAAAATCTCGAAAGTTTCGCCTATGTTTCGAGAAAAACAATTAAAATTTACTATATCGAGAGGAAGTTGGTATTTGATGTTGTATTCTTTGAAATTGGAAAAGTCATAAACAACTACATCTCTGAAAACCTCATAATTATTTTGTCCTCCAATAATAAATAGCAAGTTCCCAGTAAAAGTTAAACAATTTCCGAATCTCGGATACTTATAAAAATGAGGAGGAGTATAGTCAATCCATAAGTTCCTTAAAACATCATAATATCTCATATCAGAATATATTGTGTCCCCATCACGACCGCCGAAGAATACAAAGCCCATCCCGAGAAAATCAGAAGAAGCCATCAATTCTCTTCTTTCAGGAGTGACTCCCTTTGGATGTAACTCTGTCCATTCTAATCTCTCTATATTGAACTTCCAAAGATCATTCAAACACTCATTTTCATTCGTCACGCCTCCGAATATAAAGATCTCATTGTCAAGATTATAACTCAAATGGTTTTTACGTGGTTGAGGAGCCTTGTTTGGGGGTTTTACCTGAGTTCTTCTTAAAATGTCAGAACTAAGGTCGTATCTTTGAATTGAATTTTCAAGGGATATTAAAGTACTGCCTGATATGAAGTAAAAGTAAGGACTTATCAGCATTGTACTTGAACCTTGATGAAAGTCTTCAAAACTCATTTCTTGAATGTTCCAGATGTTCTTTTGGAATGAATATGTTAGAATACTTGCGAGTCTTTCAAGTCCTGCGCTAATCCCAAAGAAAATAAAGAGATTATCTTTGAAGACTGTTGATTTATGGTCTCGTCTGCCGTCTGGCTTGTATCCCGCTGTTTCTATCTCGAACCACCTCAAAAGCTTCAAATCGAAACGGAAGAAATACTTCCCTGTGTCCATCTTAGGAATCCCGAAAACAAAAAGACTCTCATTAAAATAGTCAATCGAATGACCAGTTATTTCTCCAGGTCCTTCTCCATCGTATTCAACTTCTTCCACATTCATACTTTCAACATCAAGCCTAAATTTAACTTACAAGTAAAGTCTCTTTGAATCTCCTTCATTCCCTATTCCACCATGAATCCCTAGAATACTTTTTCCATTGTAAGAAAAAAAGGTTGAAGCTGAATCAACAAAAGCATCAATTTTTTTCCCTGTAAGAGTTTCCAGCTGCCACTCTTGAGATTGTAAGTCAAAACTGTAACAATCAGAAAATAGTTGGCTTTGGGTCGACCCGAAGAACAGAAAAAATTTCTGGTTGAAGATGAAAGATGTTGAGGAATGGAGACTAGGAGGAGAAAGTGATGACTTTGATTTGAACTCACCCCAAGTAGAGGAATTGAAGTCGAAGTAGTGAAGGGTAGAAAAAATCGATGAAAAATCGGTATTTGTCCCTCCGAAGACTATGGCTTGGGATTTATCTTGGTAGTATGATGCTGTGCTGAAGATTGAACTTGAGGGAGTAGAGATTGATGATTGTATTTCATGGAATTCAAAGCTTTTTACAACTGTACCAAGGAAGATGCCAAGGGTTATCAGGTTTTCTAATGACATTTTGATTATATATGATTCTGGGTTATTAGGAATAAGTCTGATTTGGGTCATTAAAAAAATTCGGGTTTAGTCCCTTGGTTGATATAGTTTGATAAGGATTTATAGTCATTTTGTTGAGATCTTTAAATATTTATTATATAGGATAATTTAGATAATATTTATGAATTATAATCAAAGTAAATTTATTTAAGCGCAGTGCGATCACAATCAAGCTGATGCGAATAAGACTTTAGGAATTGAAACTTTTTCTCAATAACAATTATTGAACTCCAGATAAGTAAATTATCTTATCAAAATTAAAAAACACTTGCAGTCAATATTTACTAAATACATGATTTACATTCTGTAAAATTATAAGAATTAGTAGATTATTTTAAGATCTTAAGATAAGAGATTATTTTTTAACATTAAATACTTGTAAATTAATTATTTAGAAGTTTGTTCTTAATTATCTTATCAATTTCTCAACCAAATGCAATATTTCCCTCTATATCTAAACATATTATTATTATAATCTTTAAATAATTTCTGCATTAGGCTTAACAAAAAGTGCTATCTAGTAGATTTAACTTTTTGTTCAATCTGTGAAGAAAATCAATCTGATATTAAATTTTCTTTATGTTTTCATCTATTTTTCAAATCATGCACAACTATTTATATTTCAATAAAAATCACAAAGGGGTAAAGTTATAATCTAAAATGTTTACACTATACTTTATAGAGGTGTGTAATGATATCCCATTAGCCAATCATCCAAAATAATACATAAACGAAATCTAAACTTTTAATAGTGTTTGTCTATTGATATTATTCAAAAAACTTCCATCCAGGTGCTAAATCCAAAAATACCCATCATCAAAATATTCACTCGAACTAGACTAGACCAAATCTCTCTACTTTAACGAAAGCTGGTTCCAA